>JAABOM020028986.1:0-17600 GCA_011800125.2 Solanum clarkiae
GTATGTTTGTGCTGGAAATTTGGACAGCATGTGTCCTAAGGATTGTTGTGAAATTTTCTTGTTATTTAAGATGATTTACTCTTCTTGGTTGGCTGAATTATGAAGTAAAAGTTATGTTTTTGACAAGTTATAGTTTGTTAGTGATGTAGCTAAGCTTCAGTACCATTTTTGCAGTCCGCAAAAGTAAGTTCTTGTGTGATATCGTAATTGTGCTCGTAATAGGAACTTGTGGGCTGATTGATTAGGGGCTATCATCTCATATCCTCCACCTATTTTGAGGAATGTTTTTGAACTATTTTAGGACTGTTTGTATGTATAAATATTGTGGGAACTGTTTGGTTGAAGTTGGTGAAGATTTGGAATCGTCAACATCGTAACGTAGCAAAAGGACGTAACGTTATGCCGCCTATTTGTGTGTTGCATAGAATTGTTATGTGTTGTGCTTTGTGGGATGTTGTAAGACTGTTGTGGCACTAGAACAGGCTGCACACGATATGCATATGATAATGTGTATTAGAAAATACGATTAGGGACGGAAAGGTTGAAAGAATACGCTCGGGTTTATAAATACCTGCTTGCTACCCTTATGTTGTTTTTTAATGATATTGGGCTGCCAAGATGTATCTATTAGCTGTTAATGCTAGTTTTATCACCTGCTATATTGTATATAAATATTTGGAGGAAGGGAAGGTTATCTCAAGGTAATAGCGAGGTCGTACAGCAAGGTATGTAAGGCTACTTGATTTCGTATTACTTAGCATGAAATCTAGATTCTTCTTTGGCACATAAAGGCACTTTCCAACTTCGACAGAACTATTAACTATGTATCCACTCTTTGAAATGTTCATATGCTTCCATACATAGTCACCTTCAAATCTGCATACATGCTTGGATACCATCTTACTTGGGTTCTTGTTGCTAAATAAAGTTCATGAGTTGTTTCGTCTCATATGCATTTCATTATTTGTACAACGTACTCTTTTCATTGTAATATTGTCTTGTATGATTATCTACATGTCATATGCTACATTTACAGCCCTACAGCTCCAATATTCTGACCACCAAAAGAACCATCTCAAAGGTAATTGAAAGGTAAAGTATATTGCTTATAAATGGGTGGTAACCCTTGGGGTAGAAGAATCACCTAGCCAGGGTCGATCTTATCACGAGGGTAAGCCCAAGGGGTTAATGGAAAAACCTATCCAGGGCTGATCCCGATATAGATTCACTACTGATCAGCTGGTCATTTGTATTACATGTTGTGCACAGATTATACGATAAAGGTGAAGTGATAAAAAGAACATAAAGTACATGATCCCACAGTACAACTAAAGGTGGTCGCTTATCCTACACCTGTTCATAGTTTCATTTGAGTTGTTACTTCATATACAGTATTTCCTGCCTTACATATTTAGTACATTATCTCGTACTGACATCCCTTACAGGGACCTGCATTGCGTATTGCACGTATAGGTGCTAGTAGATCTCTCTAGTAGGAGCACAGGAGATCCAGCTGTTGTTACCAAGCTCCAGGTTGCTTCAGAGCTTTGTGTGTCTAGAGCTTATATTTTTGTATTGTTTAGTTAGTCGATGCGGGGCCTAACCCAACCCTTATCAGATAATTTTCCTTATCTAGAGGCTTTGTCGACTATGTAAATTAAAATGTGGGCATGTCTTGTACTTTAGACACTGTGGCCCCAACTGCCTAGCCATATGCATTTCCTTTTGGATTGTTATTACTGTTTACTTTCTTAAAGGCATGTTGAATGTAAAAATCCCTTATCATATGTATAGAAAACGCATAGATACAGGTTGCTTCTCCCAAGCCTTACCGGCAACGGGTGCCAGCCCGCCCTAACGGGACTTTGGGTGTGACAATAGCATATCATTACACATCCTTGGTCACGGAAGCAATAAAATATCAATAAAAGATTGTAAATAGAGATAACTGGGCAAAGAGAAATCTTTCATAGCATCAAACATCATAGAGTCAAGAGAGTCAAAGCTCATAGCATAGATACATAAAATGTCCAACAACATCTCTACTACGTAGATAAGAGCGAGGTCCATGAAAAACAACCGGGCTCACCCCCATAGTAAATACATAAATAAAGGAAATAAAATCCTAGTACATAGGAAGAGATCATAAGCAATGTCATCGGAATACAGGACTCACCAACAAGCTTGAGAGACAATTGTACTAGCCACGTGGAGGAGGTGGATGATCAAGGATGCATCGGTTCCTACATGGTGACACCATGTAGGCATAAAGTATGTGTTAGTACGTTTGAATGTACCAAATATGTAGGATGCAATGCAATAAGAGATAGACATCATAGTCAAAATGCATAATCATAAGCAATGAATAACATACTAACAATATGGCATGTATGAGAGATGTTTGAAGTAAAACAATACTTACAATCAAAATAAACTTGTATAGTTCATAATACATAGTGATAGAAGAAACCTCAAGTGACATAAAATAATTCCAAGCGAGCTACAACTTGAAATCACGATATCAACCCCACATCGGAAGAAAGGGGGAAGCTACTTGCCAAGGTGAACCTCTTAATGGCTAAGTAGATCCACTAAGCCTTGGGTGAACTAGCTACTCGCCTCCATTTCTTGGACTCGGGTACTCACCTCAAGGCCGGACTCGGGTACTCGCCCCAAGACCTCATATCTAGGGTACTTGCCTCCTAGAGATTTGAGGGACTTGCCTCTAATCCTTTCACCTACGGTGGCACTTATTTCTAGGGGACTCGCCTCTAGTCTACTCGGTGCTAAGTCTAATCCTATGGAATATATAAGATAATCATATTTTAATAACTTGTAATAAACATAGATACATGGCACGAGTAGCTCTCAACATCATTGACCTCAAATAGTGAGCCTAACTTCAATCATAAGAATGGGCCATCATCAAGATCACCCTTTCATTAACACCAACATCAAAGGCTCACAAGAGCTATAATCTTAAGAAAGGAGCTTAATCTGGCCCTACAACATCATCAACATTTTCATAATTTAACATCTTTAAAAGCTCATAATCATCATAGAGTCACTTGAATCATAAGTCAACTGATAAATCATCAAAACTTAAAGAATCCTTTAAAAGGCATTTTTTCAAACACTTGGCGAGTGTGCAATGCTAGTCTAAAACCATGCAATTCAAGAGTCTTATCATGTTAGAAGATCCAATGTAAAACCATCAATAGATACTTTGTTACACCCTCAAGAAATATACATCAAAACCCTTCATCAAATATCACAACTGATCTTAGATTCATAGCCCAAAACATGCTAAAACAATCATAATTTCATGAAACGCCAACATAATGTGAAGTAAAATTCATAATAAGTAAGATACATGAGTAAATTAACTTTAAATCATGCAATTTAGTGTAAAAGGAAGCTTGGATATCATAGGTGAAAGGAACCTATGAAAGAAACCCACATACCTTAGCTTTCGGAGAATCCTTAAAGAAGATTGGAGATGGAGACTTGAAGCTTGAATGAAATCCTTAGATCCAGAAAGATATTGGGACAATTGATTCTTCAGGAGGACTTGGGGCTTGACTTAATTCCTTGAATTCCAACAAGACTTCTTGAAAACCTTGAGAATGGATTGAGAATTTGATGAATATTAGAGAGGATTTTGAGAGGTTTTTGGTTGGTATTTAGGGCTCAAACCGGCTAGACAATGAGGGATTTTCATGTAATTAGGTATAGGGTTATTACCCAATTCCCCTAGAGTAAAATGAACAATTTTCATAAATTTTTGAACTAGTTCGCGTCAGGTCCGCATCGCGGACCTATGGCGAACAACTACTGTTTTTGCGAAGTTTCACCAAAAATTATTTTTCTTGGTATTGACAAAGTATTCCTTGTAGGTAGTCATTTGCCCATACAATTTTTCCCTCTGAACAAGAATATGAAGCCGGATTTGTGAAATGCTTCACGAATTTTGAGATATATATGAAAATTACGATTTCGGGCACTTCCAAGGCATATTTTCGGGCACTTTTTGGGGTTGTTATAATATCTCCCCCTTGGGAAGATTCAGTGTTGAATGTGAAAGAAATGTACAAGAGAAGAGTAATCATAAAGAGATCAGCCCCTAAAATAATGCAACAACACACTTAAAACACCATTTTAAAAATCTTAACATAAGTTTAAAATCACCATGAACATTTTCAATGTAAACAAGAATGCATGCAAATGACTTAGGGGCTGCAACATGAGACATGAAATCACAAAAAGGGTTTGACATGATATTACACGCTTGAGTAAAATGAAAGAGGTATGACTATTGCTTTCCCATGCCCGCTCCGGCTCCCCGGGAGGCACTATCGACTTGGCGATTCTTCTAATGGGCCTTGACGAACACTACGTCCTCATCAATCAACTTCTTCATCGCTTCCCTCCAATACCTCCACTGGGTTCTTCTCTTAAGCCAACTTATGATCTATAACACCCACAACTGCAAAAGGAGTTTATGACACTAGAGTTACCAACACATCCTCTCAACCTAAAAGCATGAAAAAATCGGGCAACCCATAACTATATCCCTAGGTAATTCCAATCCTTAAGCAACCTTACCAACCTTTCTCTACATCCTACAAGGACTCACAATCCTAAACTCAATTGCAACCCTAAACCCACCTAGTCAACTTGGTACCATAAACCAATATCTCCCCCTTGGGAGACAACCTCCACTTTACGATCTCTTCACCTAAAACTTCAAACCCTAATAAGACGGAATCAAGGCCTTGCTTAATTTAGACCTCTCCAACCACAGAAGATTTGGAACCATCAAGAATACAACACCACCATGCTCAACTTCCTCCAACCTAATCCCCCAATCTAGCCAAACAATGGACCCCTCAGGTTACCTCTTATCACTCTCACCAACACATGCTAGGCTGCTTAAAGCACTGACCAAAACATTGCCCTTACCGAGGAAAATGATGCACACTCATGTCATGATCCTTAAAGTACTATAACCACCTTCTCGTTATCCTTCGTCCACAACTGTCATATTTAGCAAACAACCTCTCATCCCAAGACTTACAACAATACCCCCAAATGATTCACAAGCTCTAAATAAATTAATGCTTCACCATTAGAGTCCACCTCCAACAAGCCAAGGTAGTGTTTTAAGACCCTATTCATGAAACCCATAAACATAGCCAGTGCATATGTCAACCAACAACTCCAACAATACTCAAATGCTCCTCCTAGTCCAGAAAGACACTTAGGAATATCACCTACCCTCATCCTCACTTAGAGACAAAACCTGAAATAAAGATCAAGCTTAGAGAAGCGACTAGCCCATTGTAGTTGACCAAATAAGTCGACCATCCTTAACCATCATATTGCAACCTTATGGGTTGTACACTCGTTGGAAACATGATATGCAAGTAGGCAAACCATCTTAAAACCTCCAATCCAACAAACTAAGTTCAACCAAAATCACAAGACAATACCCTATGCAATAATAAAATGGGGAAACCCTTAGAGATAAATTGGACCTTAAGACAAGAATGGACCTACCTCCTTTGCTACCACTTGACAACCTCCCACTCAAGGATGGGTTCATAGAGAGTCGGATTCTAACTCTACGGGTTCAACTATCTATGGGTACATAATATGAATGCAACTAATCCACCCCAAGCATGACATCAATTCTATCGCATCAACTCTAACAAGTCACAAAGAAAGACCTAGGGCAAGAGGAACACAGAACAACACCTATGAGCATTCTTAGCAATAATATACTCAACAAGAGGTATACACCAAAGGTACCCATAACAACTCGGGGCACACAAGAGGCCTATAAGCTATCAAAAAGGAATAATACAAGGTATTGTGGAACCCGGATCTATCAAAATTGAAACCTTCAACTTACCCACAGAGCACCAAGCCAAGTCTACTGTCCTCTAGAGGGATATGGTTGAGAACATCGATGACCATCCTTATGATCTTTAGGGATCCACGAGCAATGCCTCATCGTATAATCCATTCCACCGCATCAAATATACGCACCCGAATTGGCTAAGCAATCTCCCGGGTGGTACCTTCTACACTTGTCACATGTAAGATGAGATTGCCCACCAACACCTTCACCTTGATACTTTGGGTTGGCCACCCTATCCTTGGAAACCCTCTTACTTGGAGCATCACTGTAATCTTAACCTCAGAAGCTACTATCAAATCGAGCCCTCTTGGACCCCTCACTTTTCTTCTTTCTAAGCCTCTCCCCCTCAAGTTGTTCGGCATAAATCATGAGGCAGGACAAATCTATATCACTAATCAACATAGCAGACTGACAATCCTCATTCACCAAGTCGCTTACTCCCATCACGAATTTATGTATCCTACACCTTGGATTGACCACCAATTAGGGGGAATATTTTGAAAGTTGAATGAACTTGAGGGCATACTCCCTCACACTGAAAGATCCTTGTTTCAAGTTCATGAACTCCACCAATTTAGCTTTCGTAAGCTCAAGAGGGAAGAAGCGATTAAGAAAAGCAGCCTAGAACTCCTCCGATAGAACCATATTATCAACCCCCTTCTCTTCCTTCCATTGATTAAACCATATTTCTTCTATCCACTTGAGTCGGTAAGCTGCCAACTCTGCCTTTTCCTCTGATCAAACTCCCATGATAGCCAATGCCTTGTAGATCTCATCAATGAACTCTTAAGGGTCCTTATCTACCTTAGATTCATAGAATTATGGAAGATTCATTCTCATAAAGTCCCTCACTCAAGATGCCGAAGTAGGAGCATGAAGGGCCCATGATTATCCATAACTTGAGCTAACATAGTAAGTGCATCTCAGAATTCTCCATGAGTCGGTTGTTCATTGGGAGAGCGAGCTCTTCTTTCTCTTGTGTTAGGCATGATCTAGAATAGCAAAGAACAATCATTAGGGGGGAGAAACTTCCTAAAATGTCTCATAGCATCCTATTCATAATTGTTGTGCACAACACACCATGAATAAGACTCTAATCAATGTGGTGAGTTGGACCCTGAGGATCTAACAACCTAGTGCTCTAATTCCATCTTTGTTGCGACCCGAGCCGAGGTCCTAGATGTGACTGGTGAATAGAGAACCCGAAGGAACTCCAAACAAGCCTCATAGAATATCATTACACATCCTTAGTCGCGAAAGCAATAAAATATCAATAAAAGATTGTTAATAAGGATAACTGGAGCTAAGGGACATCTTTCAAAGCATAAAACATCATAGAGTCAAGAGATTCAAAGCTCATAGCATAGATACATAACATGTCCAACAACACCTCTACTACATAGATAAGAGTGGGGTCCACGATAAACAACCGGGCTCACCCTCATAGTCAATACATAAACAAAGGAAAGATAATCCTAGTATATAGCAAGAAATCATAAGCAATGTCCTCGGAATGGAGGACTCACTAAGAAGCTTGAGAGACAATCATACTAGCCATGTGAAGGAGGTGGATGATCAAGCGGTGCACTGATTCCTACATGATGACATCATATAGGTATAGAGTATGCGTTAGTATGTTTGAACATATTAAATACGTGAGATGTAATGTAACAAGAGATAAGCATCATAGGCAAAATGCATAACCATAAGCAATGAATAACATACTAACAAAATCAAATGTATGAGTGATGTTTGAAGTAAAACCATGCTTACAATCTAAATCAACTTTTATAGTTCATAATACATACTGTGGGAAGAAAACTCAACGGACATAAAATAAGACAAAGCGAGCTACAACTCGGAATCCTGATGTCAACCCCACATCGGAAGAAAGGGGGAATTTAATGCCTAAGTGGATCCACTAAGCCTTAGGTAAACCGGGTACTCACCTCTAACTCTTGGACTCAAGCACTTGCCTCAAGCCCATAATTGAGTACTAGACTCAAGTCCTTATATTTAGGGTACTCGCCTCTTAGAGATTTGGAGATACCCCTCTAATCTCTTCACCTATGGTTGGACGTAGTTCTAGAACTTGGGGACTTACCTTTAGTCCACTTGGTGCTAAGTCTAATCCCACTGAATATATTAGATAATCATACTTTAATAACTTATATTAAACATAGAGACATGGCACGAGTAGCTCTCAACATCATTGATGTCAAATGATGAGATTAACTTCAATCAGAAGAATAGGTCATCATCAACATTACTGTTTCATTAACACCAACATCAAAGGCTCATAAGAGATGTAATCTTAAGAAAGGGGCTTAATCTGGCCTTACAATATCATCAACATTTTCATGATTTAAATACATCTTTAGAAATCTCATAGTCATCATAGAGTCACTTGAATCATAACTCAACCAATAGATCATCAAAACTTAAAAAATCTGTAAAAAGGCATTTTCTCAAACACTTACGGGGTGTGCAACGCTAGGGTAAAACCATGCAATTCAAAAGTGTTATCACACTAGAAAATTCAATGTAAAACCATCAATAGATACTTGGTAATACCCTCAAGAAATATACATCAAACCCTTATAGCCCAACCCATGCTAAAACAACCACAATTTCATGAAACTCCAAGATAGTATGCAGTGAAATTTATAATAAGTAAGACCCATGAGTAAATCAACTTTAAAGCATGCAATATAGGGTAAAAGGAAGTTGGGTATCATGGGTGAAAGGAACCCATGAAAGAAACCCATATACCTTAGCTTTTGGAGAATCTTTAAAGAAGATTGGAGATAGAGACTTGAAACTTAAATGAAATCCATAGATCCAGAAAGAGATTGGGACATTTGAATCTTGAGGAGGACTTGGGGCTTGACTTTGTTTCCTTGAATTTTAATAAGACTTCTTGAAAATCTTGAGAATGAATGGAGAATTTGATGAAGATTAGAGAGGATTTTGAGAGGTTTTTGGTTGGTATTTAGAGCTTAAAATGGCTAGACAATGAGAGATTTTCGTGCATATAGGTGTAGGGTATTACCCAATTGCCCTAGAGTAAAAAGAATAATTTTTGAAAAAATTTTAACTAGTTTGCGTGAGGTTTGCGTCGCGGACCTCTCGCGGACAACTACTGCTTTTGCAAAGTTTCACCCTCTGAAAAAGAAAATGAAGTCAAATTTGCAAAATTCTGCCCAGATTTTGAGATATATAGAAATTACGATTTCGGGCACTTTTGAGGCACATTTTGGGGCACTTTTTCGGGTCATTACAGAGGGTGAGCCCTGGAGATGTCTTAGCCCCCACTCCATCTAAAGTAGAGGTGTTGTTGGATATGGATTTTATGTATTGAGATTGACTCCTATTTTATCTACGTTATTATGAAAGACTTCCCTTCGTCCCTTATTTCCCTCAATGCTCTTATATGTTGATAATGAGATGGAAGTCCTAATTCCATCTTTTCTTAAACCCTTTTGTTACTTGTCGTTGTCTTATTTTTCTTTCACAACCAAGAATGTGTAAATGATATGCTAAGAGGCTTGTTTGGGGTCCCTTGGGGTTTCCATTCTCCGAGTCACATCTAGGCTGTAAGCTTGGATCATGAAAAGCTTGGTGTCAAATCACTATGTTGTTAATGGTCCTCAAAAGTCCAACACACTGTGTCGAGTAGAGTCTTGTTCATGGTTGTGAAATGTTCCACAACTATGAATAGGAGGCTATGAGGCATTGTAGGAAATGGTTCACTTCTTCATGATCTATGTCATGCTTTAGGTTTAAAGATAATGTTTCCTTCCCTATCGGGCACTCTTTTGTTATTTTAGATCATGTCACTACTAAGAGGAATCCACGGAGGGCCCGCACATCCTAGGAGTTATCGGCTCATCCGTATCCCCAAGGTCCACAAGAGGAAGGGGCTACACAAGTTGAATTTCGGAATGCCATTACCATTTTGGCACATGCTATGACTAACCAATTGAACCAAGGGGCCCAAGCTCCTCATGATCCTACTCCGGCCTCAAGAGTGAGGGACTTTGTAAGGATGAACCCTCCGGATGGTTCCAAAATAGAGGAAGATCCCTAAGAGTTCACCGATGAGGTATATAAGGTGCTTGCTATTAAGGGAGTTAGTTCGGAGGAGAAGGTGGAATTTGCATCTTATCAACTCAAGGGTGTTGCACGAATTTGGTTTGTGTAATGGAAGCTAGAGAGGAGGAACAATGATCCCATCCCAAGTAAGAAATTCAAGGCTGCCTTCCTCAATCGATTCTTCCCTATTGAATTGAGAGAGGAAAAGATGATGGAGTTCATGAATCACAAGAAAGGCTCTATGAGTGTGACGGAGTATTCCCTCAAATTTAACAAACTCTCAAAGTATGCTCCTTACTTGGTTGCCGATCTGAGGGCAAGAATTAACATATTTGTGTCAGGGGTATCCGACTTGGTGAATGAAGAATTTTGTACCGCTATGCTCATGGGTGACATAGACTTGTCTCGGCTCATGACCTACACCGAATAGCTTGAAAGAGAGAAGCTTGGAAAGAGGAGGAGTGGGGAGTCCAAGAGGGCTCAATTTGATGGTGGTTTCCAAGGTTCTAAGGGTGGACGTTTCCAACAAGGTCACAAGTTCCAAGGTCAAGGGTCCTCTAATACTCCAAACAAGAGGTTTGCTAATGAGGGGATGCCTAACCCAAGGTTTCAAGGTGGCAATGGTGCGATGACTCTCCCAAGGTGCCAAAGGCACGGAAGAAATCATAGTGGCCTATACTTGAAGGATCTAATGCTTGCTATGGGTGTGGGAAGGTAGGCCACAAGATTGTTGATTGCACCTATGCTCAAAACAAGGGTAACGATGGTCGTTCTCAAGGCCAAGGCGCTTAAGTGGGTCAAAAGGAAAAAGGAGGCCAACAAGGGGGTGGACCATGACATAATTGATTTTATTCTCTCCAAGGAATACAAGGAGTGGATGAGTCCCCGATGCTGTTACCGATATGATAAAGATTTTTTATTATGATATGTATGCTTTATTAGATTCGGATGCCACTCTTTCGTTAATTACTCTTTTTGCTGATAATGAGCTTAATGTGTGCTCCAAATTGTTGTGTGAACCCTATGAGGTGTCTACCCCCGTTGGTGAGTCCATTATTTCCAGAAAAGTCTATAGGGGTTGTCCCGTATCTATATTGCATAAAGTCTTCCCTTGTGGTTTTTGTTGAACTTGACATGTTGTATTTTGACATTATTCTTAGGATAGCTTGGTTTCATGCATATCATGCTTCCATGGATTGTAGAACTCGTAAGGTTAGGTTTCAAATTCCTAATGAGCCCATCTTTGAGTGGAAAGGTCATAATTTGGTTTTTAAAGGTAGGTTCATCTCTTGTCTTAAATCCCAGAAATTGATTTCTAAGGGTTGCATTTACCATCTTATGAAGGTTAGGGATGTTGAGTCCAAAGCTCTTCCCATTGAGTCGGTTCCGGTGGCCAATCAGTTTCTTGATGTCTTGACAGATGAGCTTCCTGGTATTCTTCCCGAAAGGGAAATAGAATTTGGTATAGACCTCCTCCCCGATACACAATCTATTTTCATTCCCCCTTACTGTATGGCCTCAGCATAGATAAAGGAGTTGAGGGACCAATTGAAAGATTTATTAGAGAAGGGTTTCATAAGGCCTAGCACATCACCTTGGGGTGCACAGTTGTTGTTTGTAAGAAACAAAGATGGTTCACTTAGAATATGCATCGATTATCGGAAACTTAATAAGGTCACTATAAAGAACAAGTATCCTCTACCAATGACAGATGACCTATTTGATCAACTACAAGGGGCTAGTCATTTTTATAAGATTGATCTTCAGTCCAAAAACCACCAAGTGAGGGTGAGGGAGTGTGATTTTACCAAGATGGGTTTTTGGACTAGGTATGGGCATTTTGAATTTATGGTGATGTCCTTTGGATTGACTAATGCATCGGCGGTGTTTATAGATCACATGAATAGAGTCTTTAAACCCTACCTTGACTTGTTTGTGATAGTCTTCATAGATGACATATTGATTTATTCTCGAAGTGGAGAAGAGCATGTGAATCATTTGACGGTGGTGTTGTAAATTTTGAGGGACGAGAGGTTTTTTGCTAAATTTGATACATGTCAATTTTGGTTGACAGAGATTGCATTGCTAGGGTATGTGGTGTCGTGAGATGGAACTAAAGTGGACCCTAAGAAGACAGAAGTGATAAGAAATTTTCCTAGACCCTTGATTTCGATGAATAGTAAGAGTTTCTTGGGTTTGGCGAGGTACTACCGGAGGTTTGTGAATGGTTTTCTTTAATTTCTTCCGTTATGAAAAAATTGACACAAAAGAAAGAAAAATTTGATTGGAATGATGAATGTGGAATAAGTTTTCAAGCTTTGAAAGACAATATCTTCGCTTCTATTTTGGCTTTACTAGAAGGCATGAAGGGTTTGTGGTTTATTCTGATACCTTAAGGATTGGTTTGGGGTGTGTACTGACACAAAATGGAAAGGTTATAGCATACACTTCTCAGCAACTGAAGATGCATGAGCATAATAATCCCACCCATGATCTTGAATTAGCGTTCATGGTATTTTCTTTGAAAATATGGTGTCATTATTTGTATGGAGTTCTGGTAGATGTATTCACCGATCACAAGAGTCTCCAATATGTTTTCACACAAAGGGATTTTCATTTGACAGGAAGAAGGTGGTTAGAACTCCTTAAGGACTATGACATAAGTGTGCACTATCACCCCAGTGAAGCTAATATTATGGTTCATTCTATAAGTAGAGTGTCCATGGGGAGTGTAGCTCATATTGATGATGGCAATAAAAGGGTGGCAAGAGAAGTTCACTGGTTGGCTAGGTTGGGAGTTAGGTTGAATGAAGTTGAAAATTGAGGTGTGGTGGTTATTGATAGTTCCAAATCTTCTTTGATTGAAGAGGTCAAGTCCAAACAAGACCTTGACCCCGCCTTACTAGAATTGAAAGCTTTGGAGAAAGATGGTAAAGTAGAGGTTTTCTCCCAAGGGGGAGATGGTGTCCTTAGGTACTAATGTAGGCTATGTATGCATAATGTTGATTGTTTGAGAGATTTTACTTTGAAGAAGGAACATAATTCGTCCTACTCTATCCACCCCGGTTCCACAAAAATGTATAGAGACTGGAGGGAGGTCTATTGGTGGGGTGGTATGAAAAGAGCTATTCCCAAGTTTGTAGTCGGTTGTCACAATTAACAACAAGTGAAAGCCAAATATCAAAGGCCGGGTGGCCTAGGCTAAGACATAAATTCCTACTTGGAAGTGTGAGGAGATCAACATGGATTTTGTGATTGGGTTTCCAAAGACTAGAAAGAAATTTGATTCTATTTGGGTTATTGATGATAGGATCACTTTCTATTGGTTAAAACAACTTACGGTCCCGAGTATCATGCCAAACTTTATCTTCACGAGTTGGTTAAGTTGCATGGGGTACCATTGTCTATTATTTGGGATCATGGTGCTCAATTCATTTTTCATTTTTTGAGATCCTTCAAAAAGGGTCATGGTACCAAGGCCAAGCTTAGCACGGCTTTCCATCCTCAAATGGATGGCCAAGCTGAAAGGACGATTTAAACTCATGAGGATATGCTTAGGGCTTGTGTTTGGGAGTTCAAGGGTAGTTGGGATGAAAATCTTCCACTCATTGAGTTTTCTGACCACTCTAGTATTGGCATGGATCCCGTTGAAGCTTTTACATAGAAAACATTATACATCCATGGTTAGGTGGTTTGACGTGAGGGAAAGGGCTTTGTTAGGCCCGGATTTGTTCATGAAATTTTTGGAGAAAGTGAGATTGATAAGAGAGAGATTGAAGACATCTCAAAGTAGGCAAAAGTCCTACTCTGATGTGAGAACGAGAGACCTTGAGTTTAATGTTGACGAGTAGGTATACTTTAATGTCTCACCCATGAATAGTGTGGTCTGGTTTGGCAAAGAAGGGAAATTGAGCCCAAGGTTTGTGGGACCCTATAGAATTTTGAGGAGAATTAGGGAGATTTCCTATGAGTTGGAGTTGCCTACAGAAATAAGTATGGTTCATCCGGTCTTCCATGTGTCTATGTTGAGAAAATGTGCTGGTGACCTAAGTGCTATAGTACCCTTAGAGGTGGCGGATGTTGTGGAGGATAATTTGACCTATGAGAAGGACCTGATAGAAATATTAGATAGGCAAGTGAAAAGGTTAAGAAACAAATATGTGACATCCGTCGAAGTCCTCTGGAGGAATCATCAAGTTGAAAGTGCTACTTGGGAAGCCGAAGCAGACATGAAGAAGAGATATCCATACCTCTTTCACTCTATTCAATCCAAAGGTAACAATTTAAGTCCTATCTATTTTTACAAGTCTTAACTTTCAGCCCTCATGTCATTTTTTCATGCATACATATTCATGGTGACAAGTTTTGTTGATTTTAGATGCATATGTTAGAAACTTTTTGAGCATGATGTTTGAGTGCATTTGTTGCATTCATGTCGGGCTGGAAGTTTCATAATCACTCCTCTTATGTTTCCTTTACATTCGAGAACGAATGTTCCCAAGGGGGATATTGTAACACCTCCCATTTGCTTCGGCGTGCCCTATAAGTGTATTTATTGAATATCTCAAAATTTGTACATGATTTCAAAAATCCGACATCATATTCTTTTTCATAGGGCAAGTATTATGTGAGAAAAGGGTAGCCATCGATTTTTAGATGACCCATAGTAAAAAAAAATAATTTTTGCTACGGGGACCAGAAATAACATGCATCCACGACCAGGCCATGACTGGTTGTGGATCAGTACAAAATAACCCTCCATGTTTGGTCCATATCACGACTGGGGCGCATAGTAGTGCAATATTTTCCTAATTTTTCCATTTTGCTCAAAGGCATTTAGGTAATAACCCAATGCCCATTTAAACAGGAATTCTTCATCTTTTCAATCATTCCATGCCCTAAATCTTTCAAAAACACTCCCAAAATCCTCAAAATTCATCACCAAATCCCTCATTCAATCTCAAGATCTTTGGTTGGAGTTCAAGAACCCAAGTGAAGTCCTCACAGTCTCATCAAGTTTCCTCTACCTATTTCAAGAGTTTAAGGTATGTGGGCTTCATTCATCGGATCCTTCCACTCATGAAGCCAAACCTTCCCTCTTTATCAAATTTCATAATTTTAAGGTTGAATACTTTATAGATAAACTTTATTATGCATTATAAATATGATTGGATTTTGGATTATTCAAGTATTGGTTAAATATGCATGAGTACCTATTGAAATCTTATTCCGTGAATTGATTTTTACCTATTGAAGCTATGCGAGATATGAACTACGAAAACTATGGAAGATTGGGAACTTTTAAGATGGATTTCATGATAGTCAAATTAAGGGTTTTACTACAATGTTGGTGGGTTGATTTGAATGATTTTAAAATAACTTGATTTTACTCCTTCTTGTCTTACACTCCTAAATTTTTATGATTTTAAGTATTTGTATGCATACCACCATATCTGATTACGTTTGTATGACTATGAATCTTATGCTGATGGAAAGCTATTGCATGATTTGCAAGACAAGTGTTTTTATGATAAGTTATGGGCTCCCAAGCATGTATTGAACTCATGAAAGGTTTCTATAATTTACAAGAATTATATTGAGCCATTATTATATATTTCTACCCTCTTGTGAGTGAATAATGTCTATATGAGGGGGAAAGCATGATATCTATTTACCCTCATGTACAATCTAAAGCTCACTAGTAGGGGTCAAGGATGTTACAATATCTACCCTCATGTGAAATGCAATGCCTACTAGAAGGGGTCAAGTCTATGCATCATTTTTACCCTCTAGTATAAAGCATATGCCCAAGTAGGGGACAAGTATATGAATGAGCTAATCATGCCATTATATCATGTCTTTACAAGTTATTCATGTTATGATTAAACTTATGATTATTTCAAGTATTTCATGGGATTAGACATAGCACTGATTGAGCCTTAAGGTAGGGGCTCAACTCAAGGGGTCCTTATATAAATTCTTGGTCTCTAAACTATCACGACCCAAGCCTAGGTCCTAGATGTGACACGGCGTAAGGGAACCCAAAGGGACCTTGAGCAAGCCTCTTAGCACATCATTACACATCATTGATCATGGCAGCAATAAAATAGCATCAACGAGTAGAAATAGGGATAACCGAGGCTAAGGGACATCTTTCATATCGTAAACAACAAGAGTCAAGAGATATTCAATAATCATAACATTACACATGACATGTACAACAACACCTTTAAATACATGGATAAGAGTGGAGGCCAAGACAAGCAACCAGGCTCACTCTCATAGCTAAAATTTACATAAAATAAAGGTAGTTTAAAACACAGTAAGAGATCATAAGCAGCATCCTGAAATGTAGCACGCACCAACAGGTTTGAGTGAATTCGTACTAGCCACGTGGATGGAGATGCTCAAGCGGGGCACCGGCTCCTACATCGTAATATCATGTAAGCATAGAGTATGTGTTAGTACATTGTAATGAACTAAGTATATAAGATGTAATGCAACAAGAAGTAGGCACTATAATCAAAATGCATAATCATAGCAAAAGATAGTATATTAGCAACATGGTATTCATGAACAATGCTTGATGTAAAACATGCTTGAAAATAATCATACTTGCATAACTTGTTTAACATAATAAGAAGACATACTTAGATCATCCAAATACCTTGTACTAGAGGGTGAGGAATATATCACGAGTCATAATCCCTACTAGTAAGTAATGGTCGTACACGGAATAATGAATAGCACATAAGTGTAGAAGGTAGCAGATGTCATAACCTCTACATTTGTGTATGAGATAATACATAGTCTTACATTGCATATGAGGGTGAAGCATACCACATAGTTCATAACCCCTTCATATGAGTACATCGCATAACCTCAAATCATACACGAGGGTAAGGAATACAACATAGTTCAAAACCCCTACATGAAGAAATGAGTAAGAAAATAGAATACGAGGGTAGAAGAAAGCATAAGTCATAATCTGTAACGACATTAAAAAAATTAATAATATATGTGTATATAATACTAAAAAAATGGTTATGGGTGCCTGTAATGATGCACTAGCCTCCACTTTCTTTTTCCAAGTGGCTCTGCCATTTTCTTTTTTTTTAATATTTCTTTACCCAATTTCTGTTAATGCTCCTCCCAATTCAAATTGTTTATATTTCTTTGGAGGCAGTAACATGCCTATAAATTGAGCAATTTTGCTCATTTTGAATACACTCAAATAGAGAGGAAAGCAAACGGGTGAGGAAAAAAATAAATAGAGTAATTGTTTTAAGAGTTTTTTTTTAGTTAAGGGAGGTGGTTCATTGCATGGAGTATCTACAATTTCGTTGTAAGTTACTACTATTTTCTAAATCTTTTATAAATAAGATAATATATAAAAGGGTTTATTTTCGTATACTTTTAAGTACTTAATTATATGTAAATATAATAAGTTGAAAACAACTATGTGATGCCAAAATTATTTTTACTACTGTTGTTATGTTAAATTAAAAATAGTAATAATTTATTTGACTAGACTGTGGTGCTACGGATTCCACTCAAAAAGGAAAGGCCAAAGTATTAAGTT
>JAABOM020028997.1:0-17599 GCA_011800125.2 Solanum clarkiae
CAATATTCTACTCTTTGGGGTTCACTTCTTTCACTCACATTCACACTATGCAATTCTATAGCCATAGACTAATTATGTCGAGTTAAATCAGAAAAAGACACAACTTCAAATTCCTCAACTCTATTAGCCATCTCAAAGACTTTTCTCATACAACATACCAAGAGGAATCCCACAGGTGGAGTCTGGAGAAGGTAAAATGTATGCAGATCTTACCACTACCTCAAAGGTGGAGAGGTTGTTTCCTGGGAAACCTCGTCTCAAAAAAATCATAAGCAGAAAAGGGTTTATCTCATAAATGTTTAAATTTTCTTTCTGGTGTTTATTGTCCTAAACAATTACAGAGAACCTGTGCTTGGTCTAGAAGATAGTTTAAAAAGAAATTGCAGTCTTCTCTGTAAAATCTAAAAGGATAAGCTCTAGAAATTATACACCTGTTGCTCTAGAAATTGACACGGGATCACAGAAAGAGCTTTCAAATGACAATCAAACCAGACTGATTCAGCAATCCCCTATATTATAATACTCTTTTGCAAATTATTGCAGAATGTTGATCAAATATAAAACTAAGAGGACATGTAAGAACAAGACTATTTACAATTTTGACATGCTATGAAACTTCTCTCTTCAAATATTGTTTTTAATTTTCAGTTGCAAAAATAAAATAAAATAAAATAAAATATTGAAATCTTTTAAATTTCACTTTATGGGAAGTGACCGAGTCAGATTAATAGATTTTTAGGTGAATTATTTCACAATGCTGCATTAACACCATATTAATTTGTAGGGACAAAATCGAAAGCAAAGAAATATTGCAGAATATGTAACAGATATGAATCTCTGCAAATAGTAATCCGTAGACTTTAAGCTGCATGGTTGAAGATCCTAATGTCATGACCCAATTTGGGATCATGATCGGCGCTAAGGGAAAGGATCCCAAAGCAAGCCTTACTAGAATTCTGCAGAAAATTAGGCAGAGTTTCCTTTGTTTTTAGGCCTATCCAAAATTTGTACCTGTCTCAAAATTCAGCAACACCACAACTAAATAATCAAATACAAGTTACTATATCAATTACCAATCTAATCTCCACATAACAAGACTAACTTGTCTCCAACAATAGAAATAAACTTAAACTCAGTCACATATGTAGAATAAACGAAAGAATATCCATGACTCTAAATAAAGAGATGACTATGGAGCGACTCTCTAAGAATTCAAAAAAAAAGGTCCATAACAATGAATAACTCGTCTCCCACGCGAACAAGTGTGGAACTCACCACGGAATCAACTTGCTACCTTTAGCTAACTAAATTCTCACCAATATCACTTGTATTCTCTGAAAAAAATATAGCGACTAGCTCAATGAGTAATAATAATAACCATAACCGTTTTAATAAGGGACAAGTTAGAAAATATACTAGTATAATCATCAAAATCATGTAAAGAATGCTCTTTCAAAAATCAATAGTCAAAATCCATCTTGTTGTCTCATATAAGCAATTCAACTTAGCTATTCCGAAGTAAACTCGGTAAAACACTTTCATATCAAATCATATACATATATTTGGGAGGTTTCCAAGAATAAATCATGTAATCGGTAATCGGTATGTCGAGCTTCCTAAAAGAATAGACGATAACTTGTAACTTTCATATCGGTAAATCCCTACTCAAGGGATATCAATAACAGTATGCTAGTTCTATCTTCCCACTAGCGAGGGCTCTATCAACAATTGGTAATACAAGGTGCACCATGTCTAATGAACTCGCCGTTAGCTTTCGTCAAGGTCTACTCCCATCGAAAATTCTTCTTTATAATCCATATAAGCTTTTTCAAAGTAGTACAAGGCATGTAAATCTTGTAACCATATCATATCAACTAAATATAGGCATATGTCAAAGTACTTATATCTCAAGTGAATGCCCAAAAATCACTTAAATAACGGTAATAATCTCAATTATCAATATACTTGTCTTGTAAAAGTAAGATCATCTCAAATAGCTATTTTGGTATCAAATCAAATAAAGGTCTCGTCCCATATGCAAATTCAAATCATTTGGTAACAGTTCACTTTATAAATCATGTAAAAACCATGAAACTTATAAAACACAAAATAGGGTTAAGATTACTACTCACAATACTCGTATAGAAGTACCACACTTGTCACCTCAAGCAATCCATAAGACTTCCTTCGGTCAATCTATATTCATATCATAAAAGCTCATGTTACTCTCTTTGTTCACGTTAAGTTTATACTAACTTGAAAATGTCCAACCCAATTCAAGCTTCTAATTTCCTATCGAATTGGTGAAATATATACATATATATACCCAGGTCAAGAGGAATTTTATCAGTGCAATAATCTAATGTTTCTTGGCTATCTTAACGATCTTGTTCATCTAATTCGATAATAAAAACTATTCTTGTGGTGCAATTATCCATCCCTTGTCACTAAATTTCAAAATCCAAAGTAAATCACCTAGCTCAAGAACTTTAGTAAGGCTATAGAAGAAGATAAAACAAGGATTTACTTCTAATCATGAGAATTTCACAATATCTCTATCGCTTTAACTCTTAATTTTTCTTAACCCTTAACCCCAGTTCATAGCCATGAATACAAATTAACTCTATCAATAAGTTTAGAAACTTACCTTCTTTTATGCTTTTCTCCTAGTCTCAAAGCAAAGCTCTTAAGATTTTTTTTTTTGAGGTTGTTGTACACAGCCCTCTGCTCTTCTCTTCTCTTGTTTGTAAAAGGGTTATGCAGCTTTGCTGCTTAGGATTACAACCCATCAGCTTTTCCCCTTTTTGTTAAATTCTTCATTCCCCTTTTTTTCTATTTTTTTCTTTTAAAGACAATTATGCCCTCTTATCACTAGGATTATTACATTCTCCCCATGTTAAGAAATTCGATCCCCGAATTTAACCAAGTATGTACCTTCAATGTGAAATAAGTGAGGGTATTTGACTCGCATATCATTTTCGGACTCCCAAGTAGCTTCTTCAATGGAATGATTTCGCCAAAAGACCTTTACAGACACAATTTCCTTGAACATAACCTTCTTACTTGTCTATCAATAATAGCCATTGGTTCCTCTTCATACGTTAGATTCTCATCAATTTGCATCGTCGGTGTCTCCAGTACGTGAGAGGAGTCTGGTACATATTTCCTTAACATAGAGACATGAAAAACTAGATGGATGAAAGACAACTCTTGAGAGAGTGCCAAAAGACAACTCTTGAGAGAGTGCCAAACGATATGTCACTCCTCCTATTCGGTCAAGTATCTCATACAGTCCTATATACCTCGGGCTCAACTTACCTCTTTTCCCAAACCGCATTACCCCCTTTCATTGGAGATACTCATAGGAAAACTTTATCCCCCACTGCAAACACTAGATCTCTTCTCCTCTTATCTGCATATGACTTTTGTCTGCTTTGAGCGGTGAGCAACCTCCGTCAGATTAATTGGACCTTGTCCACGGATTCTTGAACCAAGTCTGGTCCTAACACCTTATCCTCTCTAACTTCGAACCACCCTATAGGAGAAAGACATCTCCTACCATACAAGGCTTAATATGGAGCCATCTGAATGCTATACTGGAAGCTATTGTTGTAAGCGAATTCAGCTAATGGCAAGTAGGTGTCCCAAGTACCTCCAAAACCAAGAATGCAAGCCCTCAACATATCCTCTAGGATTTGTATAGTATGCTCTGACAGTCCATCCGCCTATGAGTGAAATGCAGTACTGAGATCTACTCGTGTACCCAGTGCTTCTTGAAAAGATCTCCAAAAGCGTGAAGTGAATTGTGACGCTCTGTCAGAAATGATGGATGTTGGGACTCCATGAAGTCGAATGATTTCATTCATAAATATCTGGGCATATCTCACTCCACTAAAAGTAGTCTTTAGCAGTAAAAAGTGTGCTGATTTTGTTAATCGATCTACAATCACCCATATAAAGTTATAACCTCTCAGGGTTCGTGGTAGACCAACCACAAAATCCATAGTAATTCTTTTCCATTTCCACTCAGGAATCTGGATCTCTTATAGTAATCCTGCGGGTTGTTGATGCTCAGCTTTAACATGTTGACATGTCAAACAACTAGAAGCAAAGTTAGCAACATCGTTCTTCATACCTTCCCACCAATACAGCTGCTTCAAATCGTGGTACATTTTTGTGGAACCAGGGTGTATAGTATATCTGGAGTTGTGAGCTCCCTCGAGAATGACTCATCTTAGCCCACCTTTGTCTGGTACACATAATCGATCACCTAATCGAAGCATACCATCACCATCGATAATCAGTTTCTTACTTTTACCCGCTATAGATTCATCTCGATATTTACAAAGCTGCTCATCCTCATATTGAGTAGCTTTTACGCACTCCGCTAATGAAGATCTGGCTTGCACATAAGCTAGTAATGTCTCTGAATTTCCCACACTAAGCTCGAGACCTGCATCCTCAAGTTTATATATATCTTTCGCTAATTTCCTCTTTTCAGGAGCTATATGCGCTAAACTGCCCATAGATTTTCTGCTCAGTGCATTGGCCACAACATTGGCTTTTCCAAGATAATACAGAATAACACAGTCATAATCCTTTAGTAACTCCATCTACCATCGTTGTCGAAGGTTGAGATCTCTTTGTTGAAAAATATACTTTAAGCTCTTATGGTCAATATATATCTCATAAGTTTCACCATAAAGATAATGTCTCCAAATTTTAAGAGAAAATATCACAGCAGCCATCTCCAAATCATGTGTAGGATAGTTCTGCTCGTGCTTCTTTAACTGTCTCGAAGCATAGGCGATAACGCGACCATTTTGCATAAGAACACATCTAAGCCCACCCCTAGAAGCATCATAAAACACCATGAATCCTTCGGAGCATGATGGTAAGGCTAGTGTTGGTGCTGTTGTCAAACATGTTTTGAGTTTTTCAAAGATCTGCTCACATTCTTCTGTCCACTGAAACTTCACCTTTTTCTGTGTTAGCTTGGTCAAATAGGCTGCTATTCGGGAAAAATCCTGCACAAAACGCCTATAATAACTTGCCAACCCCAAAAAGCTATGAATCTTTGTAGGTGAGGTAGGTCTAGGCCATTTTTGCACGGCCTCTACCTTCCTGGAATCCACCATAATTCTATCTTTGGATACAATATGCCCCAAAAATGCTACTGAGTCTAGCCAAATTCACACTTTGAGAACTTAGCATATAGCTTGTGTTCTCTCAATGTTTGTAACACAGTTGTCAGATGATTCTTCTGTTCTTCTTGGCTATGAGAATATATCAGGATATCATCGATAAACACTATCACAAACTTGTCCAAGAAGGGCTTGAACACCTTATTCATTAAGTCTATGAATGCAGCTGGAGCATTGGTCAGTCCAAAAGGCATCACAAGAAACTCATAGTGCCCATGTTGAGTTATAAATGTTGTCTTAGAAATATCTTCCTACCTAATCTGAAGTTGATGATAACCGGATCGAAGATCTATCTTTGAAAAATGGGCAGCTCCCTGCAATTGATCAAAAAGATCCTCTATATGAGGTAAAGGATACTTATTACGTATTGTTACCTTATTCAGCTTCCTGTAGTCGATACATATTCTTAAAGATCCATCTTTCTTCTTTACAAATAATACTGGTGCGCCCCATGGGGATATACTAGTTCGGATGAAGCTCTTATCGAGAAAATCCTGCAATTGTTGCTTTAGCTCCTTCAACTCTGTTGGTTCCATGCATATGGAGGTATAGATATTGGCAATGTGTCAGGAGCCAAATCAATACCAAAGTCTATTTCTCGTACAGGAGGTAATCCTGACAAATCCTCAGGGAATACATCAAGAAATTCATTCACCACTGGTATCTTTTCCAAGCTAAGAGTTTCTTCTTCAGCATCCCTTACCATAGCTAAGAGACCCATGTAGCCTTTACTGAGTTATTTTTGAGCCTTCATAAAAGATATAATCTTACCAACCTCTAGAACTTGACCTCCCTTTAATATAAAGGTAGGCTCATTTGGCATCTCAAATTTGACGATTTTTGTATGACAATCTACTGTAGCATAGCAAGGAGATAACCAATCCATACCCATCAACACTTCAAAGTTAATCATGTCAAGTACAATTAAGTTAGCTATAGTGTATCTACCCTCAACTCTAATATGACCATCAAGGTACACATATTCAACTAACAGAGAATCTCCCACAGGAGTAGCAACAAGGAAAGGATGATTCAGCATCTTTGGCTATCGAGCAAACCTCAAAGTAAAGTACGAGGAGACATAGGGATGGGTAGATCCGGGATCAATCAAAGCATGTGTATCAAATGAACAAACTAAAATAATACTTGTAACCACTGCATTTGAGTCCTGAACATCTTGTCTAGTAAGTGCAAAAACTCTTGACTGGCCTCTACCCACATTTCTCTGTCCTTGATTTCTAGAAACACGATCTCTAACACCTTGGCCTTTGTTTCCTGTGCTAGTAGTACCTGAAGCATTACGAGTAGTCTGAGTAGGTGCAGTCATCTGAATGGAGTCATAGTTTGAGTTTTTCGGAGGTAAAGGACAATCTCTAAGGCGATTCCCTAACTGACCACATTGAAAGCACCCTCCAGTTAAAACAAGACATTGTCCTGCATGTGATCTACCACAAGTCTGACAGGATGGAGTAGTGGCATACATTTGACCAGAATATCGATGTCCCAGTGATGATGGCTATCTCGGAGCACCCTGTCCCTGATGTGGTCTGTATGTGGATTGTGAAACTGTATCCATCTCTGCCTGAGAGCCCAGATGTTGTCTTTCCTGACTTCCTACTTTGCGATTTGCACCATATTCACCGCCAAAAGATGCCCCTGTCTTGGCCTTCTTTCGGGCATCAAAGGTTGCACGCTCCTCACGACCTTTGTCTTTAATCTTTATTGCTAGATCAACTGCCTCTGAATATGTCAACTTCTTCATATTTGGAGCTACCGCAGTGTATAGATGAGCAACTAGTCCATTGACAAATCTTTGAACTCTAGCTTCTTCAGTTCGCACTAAGCAAGGAGCATATCTGGCCAATTTATAGAACTTGGTGTTATAGGTTGACACATCCATATCCGGAGTCTGTACTAATCTCTAAAACTGACTTGCATATTTCTGCCTCTCACTTTCAAGAAGGAAGTGATCCATGAATAATTTAGTGAACTCATCCCATTTCAGTGGTGCTGCTCCCATAGGCCGACCCAACAATAAGATCTCACACCATATGTCAGCCATATCCTCTAGTTTGTACCTACAAGCTCCACAGCTCTCTCATTAGAACATCCTAAGCCCGCAACGCCTTGAAGGTTCCATCTAAGAAACTTTGAGGATCAATTGAACTATCAGAACCTGTGAACTTTGGTGATTTCAGCTTCAAGAATTCTTGCAATGATACCTCTTTATTCCCAAAAGCATAAGTCTGTGAGGGCGTCTGAGATAGTACCTGGGTCTGAGCAGATACAATAGTATGCTGACTTATCCTCTCTTGTCTGTCCATTTGGTCAACCAACCCCTCTATAACTCTCTACATAGAGGTCAGTGCTGTTGTAGTAGCATCATCTTGTGATGGAGGAGGTGGAGTTGCACTCATTTCAGGAGTGGCCTCTCTTGTAGTCCTCACAGTGGCGCTGTGATTTCCTTTGGTGGCACTACGACCCCTACCTCGACTAGCTCTACGAGCTCTACCCCTAGTTAAAGAAGTCATTAGGTGTTTGAGGAACACTTGTCATAGCCCTATCGTTAGACAATCGAGTGCAAGCCATCCGATAAAAAAAATAAATACTGTTAGATTCTAATTGCTCTAAACGTGATACATAGAAGTAGGAATAAGAAGGAAGGACAAGAAACATCCTATCACGTCATCGCAGAATCACGATTATAGAAATGGCCGACTACATAACCATAATTGAGATTCTACTACTAACATATACTCCATAGTCATAGGAATAACCTAGGCTCTGATACCAACTTTGTCACGACCCAATTTAGGATCATGATCGGCGTTAAGGGGAAGGATCTCAAAGTAAGCCTTACTAGAATTCTACAGAAAATCGAGTAGAGTTTCCTTTGTTTTTAGGCCTATCCAAAATTTGTACCTGTCTCAGAATTCAGCAATACCACAGCTAAATAATCAAATCAAGTCACTATATCAAATACCAATCTAATCTCCACAAAACAAGACCAACTTGTCTCCAACAATAGAAATAAAATTAAACTCAGTCACATATCTAGAATAAACGAAAGAATATCCATGACTCTAAATAAAGAGATAACTATGGAGGGACTCTCTAAGAATTCAAAAAAAAAGGTCCATAGCAATGAATAACTCGCGTCCCAAGTGAACAAGTGTTGAACTCACTACGAAATCAATTTACTACCTTTAGCTAATTGAATCCTCACCAATATCACCTATATTCTCTGGAAAAAAAAAATATAGCGAGGAGTGAGACGTTAGTTCATGAGTAATAATAATAACCACAACCGTTTTAATAAGGGACAAGTTAGAAAATATGCTAGTATAATCATCAAAATCATGTAACGAATGTTCTTTCAAAAATCAATAGTCAAAATCCATCTTGTTGTCTCATATAAGCAATTTAACTTAGCTATTCCAAAGTAAACTCGGTAAAACACTTTCATATCAAATCATATACATATATTCGGGAGGTTTCCAAGAATGAATCATGTAATCGGTAATCAGTAGGTCTATCTTCTTAAAAGAATAGACGATAACTTGTAACTTTCATATCAATAAATCCCTACTCGAGGGATATCAGTAACGGTATGCTAAATTACCTTCCCACTAGTGAGGGCTCTATCTGTAATCGGTAACACAAGGTGCACCAGGTCTAACGAACCCGCTGTTAGCTACGGGATTCATCAAGGTGTACTCCCATCAAAAATTCTTCTTTATAAACCATATAAGCTTTTCAAAGTAGTACAAGGCATGTAAATCTTGTAATCATATTATATCAACTTAATAAAGGCATATGTAAAAGTACTTATATCTCAAGTGAATGCCCAAAAATCACTTAAATAACGGTAATAATCTCAATTATCAATATACTTGTCTTGTAAAAGTAAGATCATCTCAAATAGCTATTTCGGTATCAAATCAAATAAAGGAATCGTCCATATGCAAATTCAAATCATTTGGTAATAATTCACTTTATAAATCATGTAAAAATCATGAAACTTATAAAACATAAAGGGTTAAGATTAATACTCACAGTACTCGTGTAGAAGTACCAAACTTGTCACCTCAAGCAATCTGTAAGACTTCTTTCGGTCAATCTATATTCATATCATAAAAGCTCATGTTACTCTTTTTGTTCAAGTTAAGTTCATACTAACTTGAAAATGTCCAACCCAATTCAATCTTCCGATTTCCTATCGAATTGGTGAAATATATACATATATATATACCCAGGTCAAGAGGAATTCTATCAGTGCTAATCTAATGTTTCTTGGCTATCTTAACCATCTTGTTCATCTAATTCGATAATAAAAACTATTCTTGTTGTGCAATTATCCATCCCTTGTCACTAAATTTCAAAATCCAAAGTAAATCACCTAGCTCAAGAACTTTAGTAAGGCTATAGAAGAAGATGAAACAAGGATTTACTTCTAATCATGAGAATTTCACAGTATCTCTATCTCTTTAACTCTTAACTTTTCTTAACCCTTAACCCCAATTCATAGCCATGAATACAAATTAACTCTATCAATAGGTTTAGAAACTTACCTTCTTTTATGTTTCTCTTCCTAGTCTCGAAGCAAAGCTCTTAAGAATTTTTTTTGTTTGTTTGTTTGAGGTTGCTGTATGCAGCCCTCTGCTCTTCTCTTCTCTTGTTTGTAAAAGGGTTGTGCAGCTTTGCTGCTTAGGATTACAACCCATCCCCTTTTCCCCTTTTTGTTAAATCCTTCGTTCCTCCCTTTTTTTTTCTATTTCTTTTTTTAAAAGACAATTATGCCTTCTTATCACTAGGGTTATTACACTTAAAAGAATGAATAATTCAAAGAAGAAGTTACCATTGCCATTATCAAGCATTGCTGGAACTTGCAAAATACCAAACATAAAGCAGAGACAATAAGTCAAGAGACAGTTGCGTGTCAAGGTATCCCTAATTAACATGGTTCAGATCCCTGGAATTTAATGCAAACATGCCAAGCAGACGGTATAAAATAGGCATGGTTCATGATGCACACATAACAAAAGATTGTTTTGATTTCATGTGCCAGTTAAAAATTTTCAGACTACATCAAGCCAAACATTACCAGCAACATGGTTGCATGACGAAACTGTCATAACCTTTATAGAAAGCTTAAGGCATGAGGTGTAGACAGTAATGTAGCATACAAGCATCAGCTGAATTCATAGAGTTAAATCATCTTGCATTTTATGTCAAAAAGCTTACAACAACGCAATGGAATCCATAGGGTCCATCAGAGTCAAAATCATATTATACTTCTGTTTTGCATAGGGGGAGTAAGATAGGCTAGGTACTTTTACTCAACTCGTGAAGGTTCATTTCTAGTTAGCAAGGATAAGGAAGCAAAGACATCCTTTAATAATATGACCATCATTACATGCGACTATCTTCCCCTATAGAAAGAAAGAAAAAAAAGGAAAGAATAACATTTTCAGCACATTTATTCAAATAAGTCTTTATTATTATATAAGCACAAGTAGTCAATGTCCTCAACCAGGTTTTTACCAAACATGCAAACATAATAAATAAAACCAAACAAAGATAATTATCATAGTGCGTTTAGGTCCAGAAGCGAGACTCAACAACTGTTGATAATTTCGCCTTCAATGTCGTCAACAAGATTCTCTTGTCAATGAACCTCTTATGAAAAGGAGACACTAAACAATTGATATTTTTCTTTATCTTAATTTTTTTTTTCAATTTCTTTGTTCTTATATTTGTCATTCGTGCTTATAATCATTAGTCTTGGACTAAAGATATATATAATTGTATATTATTTCTCTCTTTGCGCAATTTTTCATTTAAACCCACGCTTTATTTTCACTTTGCACTTAAAGCCCTGTTGAAACTATTGAGTTTTCTTGCATTTTTTGCTTTGATAACACTAAGCCGAGATAGAAGTTTATCTCCAGTAGGCGTTGTAGTAAATTTTCACTAAAAAAGACAAGGAACACCCTTAATTAAAACACATTACATTGTATCAACACTTATTTAGACCTTCTTAAAAAAAGGAGCCAACAAACTCTTCCATTCTCTTCTCTCTGAGACCCAAAGTTATGCTGGTGAACCATGCGATTAGTTTCCTTCATTTGTGGAATAGGGCCACCTTCCTCTTTTTCAGACTGCAAATGTGGTTCTAGATATATTGCATCATATTTTCAACGGCCTCAGGGTCTAGAGGAAGCAAATGCTCCCACAATAGACCCAACCTTCGCTCTGATCGGAGCTTTGCCTATTCTACTCTCACGATATCTTAAAGTCCTATAAAAGAATCCATGGATACATTCAATTTGTTTTGAGTACGCCATAGTTATAGGTGAAGCTTACTTCCTGTGGTGGACCCTTGGACGTTGGCCATTTAAGGGTTGGTTCTAGTGGCAGGCTCTTGAATTGTCCAGAATAATATCTGGTAAAATTGGTGGCTTGGCTGTCCCCCTCACTCTCCTTTATTATGCGTGTATGTGGGAGTAAGTTTGGAGCTTGCCTTATGGTTCTCAATCCTCTTTCGTCGATATGACTTTTAAAAAGATTTTTTTCTCGCATCAGAAAAAGACCCACTATACTAGACTTAGCAAATTTGGGTGCGGATGGGGATCCCCAAAAGATTCTACAGATTCGGCATTTGTGCTTTACAGTAAAAATTTATATTTCACAAACATATACGTTTTATACTATTGAAGAGAAGCCTTAAAATAACTGATAAAGTTGCTACCATGTGACCAGGAGGTCACGGGTTCAAGCCTTGGAGAAACAACCTCTGGCAGAAATGCAAAATAAGGCTGCATCCAATAGACCCTTGTGGTTGAGCCTTTCCCCTGGACCCTGCGCATAGCGGGAGCTTTAGTGCAGTAGACTTGCCCTTTATACATTTTATACTATATACTATCACTATGCTCTTCATTCGAAACAACTCCGATAGCTTCTTCACAAACAGTCCAGATGATGTACAAGGCACCTATTGTCCAGATCTTCCTAAATTGCATCTTTAATCTACTATTAGTCTTCCTTTGGTACCTTTAACATATATGCCACTCATTTCTTCAATATTTGCTCTCATGAATTCTTACCGGTATTACTAGGAGATCTAACATTATGTGGCAAAAACATGGCAACAAATTGAGTATTTAATACCTGAACTACTAAATTTTCAATTTATCCATGTCTCCTCTTGTGAATAATTACTTCAGCAGCAGTTCATATAAATTAGACCTTGCTTTTATGGTAAGTTCTGCTAAAGATCGTCCCAAAACATTGTCCAAAATTCCAGATATTGCCACAAGAGGACTCCATACAAGGAAGCAAATAAGTATATGTCAAACCTGCGTGGAAGATGAAGTTTTGTAATTGTCATACCTGGGCTAGCTTTTAATGTTAGGTGGAAAGACTTAGCTAAAACAATATAGGCAGATTCATAAATGCCTCTCTGCCATCGACATTCAATTCACGACAGACAGACAAAGACATTCCCTATTTAGAGGCTGTCAGGCGAGTAAATGCTGAAATAGGAAATTTGTTAGCACCTCCAAACAAGAAGGAACTGGTCTCTCGAAGGAAAGAGCCATTCACATTGATGAATCTTCTGACCCATCTCAGAAGAAGTTCTGAACAGATGTGTGGTCTGCAGTGTCCACGAAACTCCCTGGAGTAACCACACTTTCATATATTAAGTGGTCCTATAGCCTCTGGAGACAAGCTCATGGATTAAATAATCAAAGTACCTTTTGTTCCAAAAAAAAAAAAAAAAAGAAGCTCATGGATTAAATATCTATGACATGGCATTATCAAAAAAATATCTATGAGATGGGTAACCACAGTTTCCTTTCAAAATTTTCTTTCAAAGCAGATGCGGAGCAGGCCATACATCGCAAATGAAAATGGAAGAAATCTCAAGCTCAACTCCAATGGTGGTCACCAACAATTGGAACATCTAGCAGGACAAGAAACCTCTCTGTCTGGGTTAAGTTTATAGGACTACTGTTAAATTTTGGTGGCAAAAGACCTTCAGAGCTACTGGCAATCATTGTGGCGGACGGATGGAGACGGAGAAGAAAACACAACTCCAGAATCATCTCAAATGGGCAAGGGTCAGAATAAAAGGAGACGGCAATGATATTCCGAAGATGCGACAATAGCAAATGGTGGATTTTCTTCACGATCCAAGCATGGGTGAAGCTGCCGACAACTTACCCCACCGGAGTAAGAAAACAGAGGTCCCACTTCTGACCAACAGGTATTGAGAATGATATTTACAGGTAAAAGGAAAAATGTGCACAGTGACAATGTGACTTTTCATGTGGCCACCTTACGTGGGAGGGCCTCAAGTGACTCAAAGGTGGAAATCTCTCACCCCAACTTATCAATGAATGTCAAGATCATCTCATGGAACGTGAGAAGACTTGGGGGTGTTTGGATTGACTTTTGTTTAAGTAGCTTATAGCCTAAAAGCTAAAATTCAAGTTGAGAATACCCATCTTTTGGGTTTTAGCTTATTTTTGTACTTTTTTAGCCTAAAAGAAAGTGTTTTAAAACACCTTTTGTCTTTCCCGAACACATTATTTATTAAAAAAGATCTTAAAAGCCAAAAGTGATTTAAAATAAGTCAATTCAATTACCCTCTTAATAAGATTTCAAAAAGAAATCTATTAAGAGCTTAATTCTTAAATGGAGAGCAGATGTTTACAATTTCAAGGAGACTAAGCTAGAAAGGAATACAGATTTTCTTGCAAAACAATTATGGGGAACCAGGTGGATGAGATATGGATTCTTGGAAGCTAACCACTGGGGGTGTCATCATTCTCTGGGACAGCAGGGTATGGAAGATATAATTGCAAAAGGCTCCTATTCAATCACATATAGTTTTGTCCGGCTCGAACACTCCGTCAATTAGAGTTGGTGTTTGCCAGGTATTAATGCTCCGCACACCAGACTTGGCAGACAAGAATGTCGGGAAGAAGTCTTGGCTTCTAGACGCTTATGGGATAGACCATGGATTATCTGTGGTGATTTCAGTATCTAATGGTTTATGATTGAAAGAAGAGACAGTACTAGAAGTATTCCCTCAATGCAGGACTTTTCTGAATGGATAGAAGATATCGAATTGTTTGATCAACCTCTTTCTGGAGGTAACTTCACATGATTCAGAGGAGACAATCACCCAAATGCAGCAACACTCGACACATCCTTTTACCCCATGGTCTGCGAGGAATATTTTAGAAGCATCCATCAAAAACACTTCCCAGGGTACAATCTGATCATATCCCCTTACAACTTGATTGTGACAATTGGAAGAAAAGAAGTCCTATTTCAAGTTTAAGAATTGGTAGCTTCGGGTAGAAGGCTTCATTGATCTAATCCAACAGTGGTGGGCAGATTTTGAGGTCCATGGTTATCCAGATTACAAATTAAGCACCAAAGTGAAACTTCTGAATACTCAAAGAATGGAGCAAGACATTTGGTAAGCGGACCAGCAAAAGAACAGTCTTCTCAATGAATTGGCTGAACTAGACCAAGCATAAGCCTACGAAGAAACAAATGGAAATGAGGTGATGACTAGAACAACTGTGCTAGTTGTACAGGAAGAGCTAGGAAAGAATGAAGAAGCTAATACGAAACAAAAAACCAGAATCATCTGGCTACATCAAGGAGACAATAACACCAAAATTTTCCATAGGATGGCAGCAACTCACAAAAGATACAACAACATTGACTGGCTGATAGTTGACGGTGAGGATGTGCTTGATCCTCAGAATATCAAAAATGTTATGGTGGATTATTGTAAAAGTCTTTAAGAAAACTTGATATAGAAAAGGCTTTTGGCCATGTCAACTGGCCTTTCCAGTTAAAGATTCTCAAGGACATCTTGTTTGGAGAGAAATAGACTAACTGGATATTCCTCTGTGTTAATTAACGGTTGCCCTGAAGGTTTTTCCCATACCAGTAGAGGCTTAAGGCGGGAAATCCTCCGTCCCTTTTTCTATATGTCTCAGCCATGGAAGGTCTCAATCATATGCTTAGAACTACAAATGCCCTTAATTGGAGGATACAAGGGATTTCATAGAACTGATAGGCAAAGTTTAATAAAGATAGTTGTTAATTTTCTGTTTCAGCCCCTCCTTTGGCTCCTTTTTATGGAGTTTGTAGTTACTATCCAGAAACACCCTGGGTGTTGACTTTTAATATATACTAGTCTTGGGCACGTGCGTTGCACCTGTGTCCCATGGCATGTTAGATTATTGATTGTCCAATTGAAGGGTAGTGTGGATCGTTTGCATCAATTATGTTTACATAGGTACAGTTCATGAACTTATAAATATCGACAAGAACTGGTATAGGCACTTCACTTGAAAATTCAAGTGCACTGTCATAAACAAGACGTAAGAAAGAAGGAATTAGATGATCTCTATAGCTAGCAACAAAAATCATAAATCCTTAACATGGCAAAAACCAGAGGAACAGTTGATACAAAAACAAGCCGAATTGCCTATTAGCTTCCACTAAAACTAATCATTCTTTCATGGTACATGAATCAAGTGAGCCCATCAAAATCTGTAAATAGAGTCAAATTTAGGCATTTCAATTAGTGAAATTGGGGATTTTTCATGAACTCAAAGTTTTAACAAAATGGTGATTATAAAAAGATTCTTACTCTATTTTTTTAAAACTCGAGTATGAAATACGAATTGCTATCTGAGCTACTGATTCTATCAACATCATCATCCTTATTGCCCTTAAGTCAACAACTAAGAGCTAAACTACTTTCCCTCCCCGGAATTCTCAGTATCGTCATTTGAGCTTGGGGTAAGTGAGTACGTAAGGCTGTGGGTAAAGGGATGGGAATAGCACGACGACAAGAGTCATTCCTGAAATACCCAATCCTTGTATTGTTATTTGATGGTTCTAGTGATTGAAAACTGCTGCTACTGCTAGGGAAAGCCAAAGAAATATCGAAGGTTCCATCTTTTGGATTGTGTTCAGTAATTTCTGCCTGATTTTCCTCGTTCTCAGCTACCCTTTTAGAGGAAAGTGAAGTCCAGCCACCATCTTGGACCATATCTTGGTCAAGATATTGCAGCCACCACTCCACCGTCCAGTCACCATTTTTTAAAATGAGTTTTTTGTTCACACCTCTAAAATATACTATAAATAGAGGTGCAAATTCTCATTCGTAATACACCAAAAAAAAACTAAGACAAGAGTGTAGTAAAGTGTGAGTTTGAGAGTTGTTTTTGTAATCTATTCTTGTAAGTAATAGAAGAAATTTTTTTATGTCAAATTCGTGTTTACCAACGTTTTATTATTCCCTAGGCTCCAACAAGTGGTATCAGAGCCAAGTTAGAAGCGTTGGTCGAGTTATTTTTGGTGTCGGAGATACTGTTCACCGAAGTTCTGTCGGAGACTGTTCATCGGGTTTTCTGAGCTTTGTTCGAAATCTAATTTTGACTGCACCATTGAATTTGTCTTGTCGAACGGAGTCCAACACACCAAACGGCGACCTAATCGGAGTTCAGACGAGTCCAGAAATCGCAGTCAATGTTCGGTCAACTCTGCCAGAATTTTGTCAGTGACGGAGATACTGTTCACCGGAGTTCTACCGAACACGACGACACTGTTCACTGGAGAAAGATGGAGGAGACGACCGAAAATATTGTTCATAGCCGGAATCTGCAATAGTTTCAAAAATTATAAATTGACCCCTTAAGTTTTTTGAAATTTTAGTTTGGTCTCTCAACATTTAAGAAATGTCATATTGGCCCCTAATCTTTCTGAAATTATAGTTTGACCTTTGATCTTTCTGAAATTACAGTTTGGTTGCTAAAGTTTTCAAAATTACTGTTCTACCCCAATAGTGGAATTTTGGCTCTGAAGTGTCAATTCCACCTTTTTGACCGTTTCGGACGTAACGGTGAGCTCCATTTTTCAAGATCCAACCTCGTTTTGGTGAATTAAGATATTGCAAGGTGATAATAACCACAGAAGAGTCAACATCATCTTTCGGAGCCATGATTATGCTCACTGCCACTAACTACATGTTATGGAGACCTCGGATGGAAGATCTCCTGAGCTGTTAAGATTTTTTCGATCCTATTGAATTAAAAGGTGAAAATCCTGATCCCGCCAAGGGGTCAGAATGGAAGAAATCAAACCGAAAAACTATAGATCAAATCCGACAATGGATTAATCATAGTGTCTTCCACCATGTTGCACAAGAGAGACGCATATGCCCTCTGGAAGAAGTTGGAGGACATGTACTAGGCCAAGACCGCTCGAAATAAAGCCCTATTGATGAGGCATTTAGTCAACATGAAGCTTAAAAATGGAACTTCAGTTGCCGAGCATACCAGTGAGTTCCAGAGCTT
>JAABOM020029008.1:0-17599 GCA_011800125.2 Solanum clarkiae
GTTGATTTTAGGGAGTATTTTTTGGGAGAGGAAAAGAATGTGGGGTCCGAGATATAAATATTTAAAATTTTAAAATAAATGTGAAAAAAAAATAATATACGTATAACATCAAAAAATAAAATAATAATAAGAAATGTTAGATATACACAAAAATTTGGATTAAATTGAATATTAAAAATACCTATTTTTAAACCAAAATAGGTTATATGCCGGACAAAATTGGGTGTCAACACATTTCATATCTAAATTATTTAGAGTGCAAGTTTTATATCTAAGTTATCGCTCGTTAGTTTGAAAAACACATTATTTTTATTACACTTTTTTTATGATGTGTGTATTGCACTCTTTCTTTTATTTAAAAATATTGTCACATGACACTCCAAATGAACAAACTATTTTATTTTGATAAAAATTAAATAAATTATTTATATTGTATTATTTAAAAGTTAAAATTTGAATATCACTATACCTAATATTTTTTAAGAAATACTTTTCAAACCCTATTACACCTCAAACAGTACCAATCCCAAATTTTTAATTTTGAATTTTTTTTTAAGTTTCTTTTATCAAAAGGTTTGACAAAAAAATTCTTTGCAACCCCCTCCTCCCCACCTAACCCTCGACTCTCAGTTTTATTTTTCATTTTTCTCTTTTTATGTTGTATATATGTTTTTAAAAAGGTATCTTTTTTTTTTTCATTTGTTGGTAGATTTTTTTCTAAAATAAATTAAGGAAAAAATAAATTCTAAATAAGAAAAAAAATCCACAAAATTAATAATTTATTTTAAAAAAAATTCTAAATAAAATTAAAAAAAAACCCAAAAAATTGAGATTTTTTTTCTTAATTTTATTTTGAACTTTTTTTTTTTAAAATGATATGGCCGAATTAAAACATGTCATGTGTAAAAGATGGTTTTGCAAAATCGCTGTTTAAAAATAATGACATGGATGAGCCTTTTCCGTAACAGTAATGACATATTTGAGCCAAATTTTGATGGCATATTTGAGCCTTTTCCCTTTTTTTTTCAAGTGTTTGGTTCGTTGCTTCCCACCTAAACGTGTGCTTGATTTAAAACTCTAACAAAAAATTTATTTTCAGTTATATCTTTAAATTATTATATATATATATATATATACTTTTTAAAAAAAAATTCTTTATACATGTACTCATAATTGGAGCCTCCTGCTTTATAGTCTAAAGTAGTTGTTCCATAGGAGGGGGGACTTTTAACTACATGAAGAAGTTAAAACAGAAGAGATAAATGCACAAGTTCATTTCGAGCGCAATGAATGCCTTTACACTGCCTAACAAATTAAACTTAGGATGTAAGTTTATCTTTTATCTCTTTCTACCACGAGTACTTTCTTCGATTCATTTTAATTGTCATACTTATTATAAATATTGATTCAAAATTATTACTCTTTATGTTCTATTTTCGAGAGTCAAACAATTTAAATTTGATTGAGAATCGCGTAGGGAATCTTCGCATTTTTTGAGATGAAATTTGTATATTTCTAAGCTACATAAAAAGTATTATAAATCACAATAATTGATAATTTAAAATATTTAAAAAGTATATGAAAATTTTATGGTCAAAGATACACTGGTTTGAATCTTGAAATCCGAAAGATGTCACATAAATTAGGACAAAGAGAGTATCATTTTAACAAATCAATCAATTAATCTCGAAATTCGAAAAATGTTACATAAATTAGGACAAAGAGGGTATCATTTTAAAACTCAATAAATAACTAATTACTGTTACTGTAACACCCTGTGAAATTACTAAAATGCCTCTAAACCTTATCGTGCGCACAACGTAACTTCCAAAGGTCAGATGAAAAATCCAAGATCAAATTTGTGATCAGTGTGAAAAATTGAGTCAAAAAATGGTTTGTACTCGGCTTTAATGAGAAAACACGTGAGTTATTTTTTCCAAAGTGAGCTTAAAACAGTAAGGTTTTCGCGCCTCTTCCGCGATACTGAGAGAACGTGGAACCACACTTTGTGTTTTTTTTCAAAATTTTGAAGGAAATCGAAATTTCGCGAAAAAAGTACGAAAATTACACTAGTGCGCGTCGCGCACTAGTGCAGGAGTAAATTGTTTTTTAATTTTAATTTGGAAAGGATAATTTCATCCTTTCCGATATATTTTTACACTCCAAGTAGATTTTTGAACATATTTTCGTTCAAAAGGATTTTAAACCCAAAACCATCCTAAATCTATTAATTTTTACGCTAAGTCTAAAAGAGAAAAAGAAAGAAGAGGAAGGGTTTCAGAGGAGGATTCAAGGTTCTTCAAAAATTCGTCATTCCCAGATGTGTAAAGGCTACTTAAAAGCATGTGATTAATCTCTTATGTGCAAATGTAGAGTTAAGATAGCAAATTCATGGCTAGGAGCTTTGAAGTATAAATTCTTGAAGGTTCTTGAGTAATTACTTTGAGTTCTTGAGTGACTACTTTAAATTCTTGAATAATTGTTTTAAATTCTTATATACTAGCTTGAATTCGTATTTTAAATCTTTAAACAACAAATTTTACATCACGAACTGATGATCATCTATTTAAAGCTTACTATATTTTTACCTTATTATATGATTGGACTTGATCCTTAAAATTTTTTCTCTATAATGACTTGAACAATGAACTTAGGGGATGTCTAGAGCCTTGAATGTTTGAGAATGATGTCTGACTGAGTCTGGGTCCTGAATCGAGTGTGTGGATGACTGGGATAGCTGAAACTATTTTTGATAGAGTTGAAATGGGTATAATTCCCTTAGATTGGATATAAAATCTTGCCCGTAGAGGTTGGGTGATGCGGTTTCTTGAATGATTGATAGATTTATAAGCATCTTTGAGTCTTATGAGGAGTATTAACACCGAAATGAATAAGAGTGAGCCCACTCGAACCCCTTAACTATGTGGCCAGCGTAGGAGAGGATTGAACCATGAAATCAGATGTTTTCTTTGTCTCGAAAGGGGACTCAACAGACTATTGGATCCATTGAAAGATTCGTCCTTTACCCCGGCAAGATACTGGACGAATGTGGCAACAACATCTCTTCGTTGTATCACTACTGGCTCATAGGTAGTGGTTGTCAGTTATAGACACTCCCAGATAGGTTTCATGATGATAGAACTCCGAGGTGAGGTGCATGTTTAATGCTTGATATCTAGTGGGGTGATAGAGTCTTGTCTCTTATACCTGAGGTGAGGCTGAGTGATGGACTGTCGATGATTAAACTATTTTATTTTTCTTAGCCCGTTTTACATACAATATATTCTATATACTAACGCTCATCTGGCACTGCATCATTTTATGATATGGATATTATAGATCGAGGACTTCAGCAACCCGATCGTTAAGGTTTAGAGCTCTTCATTCCTGAGAGTGGTGAATCCTCCTCAGCATTTGGAGGATATTTATTTTTATTATTGGATAGTCTCTTTTTACTTGATATTTGGTAGACATAGATGTGGATGTTGATTTCGAGAGTTCTATTCCCTCTTTCTTTCATTCTTTACATTTGAAATTTTCGTTATTTATTCTATTTCTTATGATAGACTGATGTTGATAGTATGAGTCCAGTAATAGGATAACATTTATATTCATTATATCATTTCTACTCCGCTGATAAATTGACTGAACGATGGAAAAGAGACTGAGTAGTCCTCTTGGGGGCTAGCAATAGTCTCCGAGTGCCAGTTACGTCTAGGGTACCTTCCCGGGGCATGAAAAACTTGGTATCAGAGCCCAGAGTTCGAGTATCCTAGGGAGTCTATGAAGTCATGTCTAGTAGAGTCTTGTTTATAGGTGTGTTGTGTACCATACTTAATAAGCAGGAGGCTATAGGACATTAGGAAGTGTTACCCTTCTTGTACAATCTGAGTTCGTGTTATAGAGTTAACTTGTGAAATTCTGCTTTTAACTCGTGCACTTTACGCTTATAGAAAATGTCGCCTAAGAGGACAACGCCCCAAAGAGATGTCGCAGCTCCCATCGCTGAGAATACTCGACTGGAGGCTCTGGTTTAGACTGAGACAAGAAGGCGAGGATGCCCCGCTAGGACTGCTGAGGTCCCTCAAGCACCCCCTTACTAGCCTCAAACAGTTCCCCACTGCAGAGGCAAAATTCAGAGGAGCCATTATCATGCTGACTCAGTTGGTGGACTCCCAAGGAAATAGCCATGGTTTTCAGGCTCTTAGTTCTAGCTTACAAGATCCATCAGTTGCAACCTGACTCAGGGACATTTTGAGGATGAACCCGCCAATGTATAAGGGGTCGAAGGTGGAGGAGGACCCACAAAATTTTATTGACAAGATTATAAAGTCTTGAGCACAATGCATGCAACCGAGATTGAGGAAGTTGGTCTTGCGTCCTACCAGCTGAAGGACGTGGCCAATGTATGGTACACTCAGTGGAGGGGAGTATGCAGAGCCTGTAGCGTGGGATGAGTTTGAAGCTGCTTTTCTTAATCTCTTCTTTTCTCAATAGTTAAGAGAGGCGAAGGCGGATGAATTCGTGAATCTGAAGTAGGGAAGGATGACTGTGATGGAGTATAGACTTAGGTTCTCTAAACTGTCAAGGTATGCTCCGGAGATGGTGAAAGATATGAGGCAAAAGATGAGGACATTTGTGTCTGGCCTAGCTAGACATGTGTAAAGAGAGTGTAAGGCTGCATTCTGATTCCTGGGATGGATATCTCGAGACTAGTAGTGTATGCCCACCAGATGGAGGAAGATAAGAAGAGGGATAGAGAGGAGCATTTGAGCATTCGAAGTCAGCGGGGCATAAATCTAACCCGCAAAGACAGAATATAGGCGAAAAATCTTATTTCTAGAAGAGATCATCACATCCCGCACCATTTACAGCCAGTGCGCCCATGCAACTAACCAGATATGATCAGAAATCTTAGGATCATCAGAATCTCAAGACCCCAAGCACCCAATCTCAGGCCAGTGTGACTTAGGGTATACGGGGAAAGCCACCTTGCAGCATGTGAGGTAAGCTTCATTTGGGTGAGTGACATGTTGGCAAGGATGTATGTTATTCTTGTGGGTAGGCTAGTCATTTCAGCTACATGTCTCTGAAGAGGAGGCGAGGTGAGGGGGCAGTAGAGCTCAGTCTTCGATAGCACCTCCAGCAGGTAATTAGCTGAGGGGTGCTACTACTACGGGTACAGAAGGCGGGACAAACCGCCTTTATGATATAGGTAACCGATAGGAGCAAGAGGCTGCAACAGGTGTTGTCATGGGTATGCTTCATGTCTTTACTTATGATTGCTATGCATTGATTAATCTGGGTGCCACATTGTCTTTTGTGACCACTTACGTGGCTAGTAAGTTTGGGGTCCTTTCAGAGTGTTTGCATGAACCCTTTTCTGTCTCTACTCCTACTAATGAGTTTATCTAAGCTGAGAGAGTTTACAGGGACTGTGTAGTGTATTTTTCATAGAGACATTTTAGTTGATTTGATGGAGTTGGAGATGGTTGACTTCGATGTAATAATGGGCATGGATTGGCTTTGTACTTGTTATGCTTCTGTTGACTGTAGAACCCAGATTGTCAAGTTTCAATTTCCTAATGAGCTTGTCTTAGAGTAGAAAGGGAGTTCTGTTACCCCTAAGGGCAAATCCATATCCTATCTTAGAGCTAGGAAGTTAATATCCAAGGGTTGCATTTACCACCTAGTGCGAGTGAAGTCTGATGATGTTGAGTCTCCACTCTTGAGTCATTCCTAATAGTGAATAAGTTTCCTGAGGTCTTTCCTGATAACCTTCTCGGAGTCCCTTCTGATAGAGAGATTGACTTTGGAATTGATGTTTTTCCCGAGACCAAACCTATCTCAATTTCGCCCTATAAAATGGCTCCCGCATAGTTGAAAGAATTGAAGGAGCAATTGAAAGACTTGTTAGAGAAGGGTTTCATAAGGCTTAATGTCTCACCTTGGGGTGCTCCTGTCCTATTCGTATATAAGAAAGATGAGTCTTTGAGGATGTGTATAGACTATCAGTAGTTGAATAAAGTGACCATAAAGAATAAGTATCCTCTTCCCAGGATAAATGATCTCTTTGACCAGCTTCAAGGTGATACCTGTTTCTCCAAGATAGATCTCAGATCGGGTTACCATCAGTTGAAGGTAAGGGAAAGTGACATTCCTAAGACAACCTTTATGATATGGTATGGCCATTTTGAGTTCTTGGTTATGTCCTTCGGATTGACAAATGCATCCGCAACTTTCATGAATTTGATGAACAAGATATTCAAGTTGTATCTTAATATGTTTGTGATCATGTTTATTGATGACATGCTAGTGTATTCGAGGAACAAGAAGAGCATGCTAATCACCTCAAGTCAATGGCTTTATTAGGCCATGTTGTTTCAGGAGATGGTATTTAGGTTGATATTCAGAAGATTGAGGTGGTTAAGAACTGGACAAGACCCACCTCTCCCACGAAAATAATAAGTTTCTTGGGTTTTGCCGGGTACTACCATAGATTTATGGAGGGATTCTCTTTTCTGTCAGCAGCTTTGACAAAACTGACTCAGAAGAAGGCTAAGTTTCAGTGGACTGAGGCATGTGAAAGGAGTTTTCAAGAATTGAAGACTAGATTAACTAAGCACCAGTGTTGACTTGCCAGATGGGATGAGTGACCTTATGATGTATTTTGATGCATCTAGAGTTGTTGGGTTGTGTACTTATGCAGAGAGGGAAGGTGATAGCTTATGCTTCCAGGCAGCTTAAGGTCCATGAGAAGAATTATTCAACCCATGATCTAGAGTTGGCAGTTGTAATATTTGCACTCAAGATCTAGCATCACTATCTGTATGAAGTGCATGTGGACGTGTTCACTAACTACAAAATCTTGCAGTACGTGTTCAGTCAGAAAGAGCTTAACCTGCGACAGAGGAGGTGGCTAGAGTTGCTCAAAGATTATGATATGAGCATTCTCTATCACCCAGGTAAGGCTAACGTTGTTGTTGATGCTCTTACTAGGATTTCAATGGGTAGGACTGCCCATGTGGAGGAGAGGAAGAGAGAGGTGCATAGATTGATTCGATTGGGAGTATAACTTGAGGAGAACAATGAAGGCCGGGTCAATGTTCAAAATGGGTCTGTGTCATCCTTGGTGTCAAAAGTGAAGGAAAAGCAAGACCAAGACCATGTCTTACTCCAATTGAAAGAAATAGTTCACAAGCAAAAGGTGACGGTCTTCTCCTAAGGGGTAGATGGGGTATTGAGATATCAAAGGAGATTGTGTTTACCTGATGTTGATCATGTTCGAGACAGAATCATGGCTGAAGCTCACAGTACAAGGTACTCTATTCATCCTGACTCCACCAAGATGTACCACGACTTGAGGGAAGTATATTGGTGGAATGGGATGAAGAAAGATATTGCGGAGTTCGTTTCTAAGTGTTCCAATTGCCAACAGGTTAAGGTTCAACATTAGAAACCTTGTGAGTCAGCTCAGAACTTTGAGATTCCAGAGTGAAAATGGTAGGTGATCAACATGGTTTTCATTACCAGCTTACCAAGATCCAGAAAATGACATGATTCAATATGGGTGATTGTAGACAGGATGACTAAATCAGCCTACTTTGTGGCAGTGAAGACAATTTACACTGCTTAGGCATATGCCCGATTATATATTCGTGAGATTGTGAGATTGAATGGGGTTCCCTTGTCCATTATCTCGGACAAAGGAGCTCAATTTACCTCTTAATTTTGGAGATCTTTCCATAAGGCACAGGGTACGAAGGTAAATTTGAGTATCACTTTTCACCCTCAGCCGGGCGGGCAGCCAGACCACACTTTTCAGACTCTGGAAGATATGTTGAGGGCATGTGTTATTGACTTTAAAGGGAATTGAGATGATCATTTACCATTAATTGAGTTCGTGTATAATAATAGCTATAACGCATGCATTCAGATGGCCCCATACGAGGCATCATACGGGAGGAGATGTAGATCCCCGATTGGCTAGTTCAAGGTAGGTGAAGCCGAGTTAATTGGGCCTGACCTTGTACATCAGTCTATGGAGAAAGTGAAAGTCATCAGGGAAAGGTTAAGACAACCCAGAGTCACCAGAAATCATACACGAACATGAGAAGAAGAGACTTGGAGTTCGAGGTAGATGACTGGGTGTACCTGAAAGTGTCACCCATGAAGGGCGTCATGAGATTAGGCAAAAAGAGGAAGCTGAATCCATGCTATATCAGGCCATACCATATTGTAATAAGGATCGGGAAGGTTGCTTACGAGTTAGACTTGCCTTCTGAGCTCGAGGGAGTTCACCCGGTGTTCCACGTGTTTATACTTAAGAAATGTTTGGGAGATCCAGCCTTACCAATTCCTGTAGAGAGTATGGGTGTGAAGGACAACTTATCGTATGAGGAAATTCTAGTCCAGATTCTTGACCGATAGGCTTGCAAGCTGAGGAACAAAGAGATAGCCTCTGTTAAAGTCCTATGTACGAATCAATTTGTTGAGGAAGCAACATGGGAAGCTGAGGAAGCGATGAAAGTCAAACACCCGCACCTATCCATGCCAAGTGATGATGATGTTGAAGGTAAATCTTCTTACGCTAATTAATTCCGAGTATTCCTTTCCATTCAGTTGATGTATTGTCTCACCCCATTCCCGAGCCTGAGATAAAGATAGATAGATGAGGAACAGTGAGAGCTCAAGTGTTCTCGAGTGAGGAATGAGATAAATTCTGAAGTTATTTGAGTCCTCGTTAACCTTTACTCATCATTCGAGAACCAATAATTCCAAGGGGGAGATGATGTAACACCCCATGAAATTACTAAAATGCTCCTAAACCTTATTGTGCAAACAACGTAACTTCCCAAGGTCTGATAGAAAATTCAAGATTGAATTTGCGATCAATGCAAAAAATTGAGATGAAAAATGATCTCGACTTGTCTTTATTGTGAAAAAACACGGATTATTTTTTTTAAAGTGAGCTTAAAACAATGAGAGTTACGCGCCTCTTTCGACACGGAACCACACTTTGTATTTTTTCAAAAATTTGACGAAAATCAAAATTTTGCGAAAAAGTGTGAAATTACACTAGTGCGCGTCGCGCACTAGTGTAGGAGGAAACTGTTTATTTATTTAAGTGTGCGACGAGGAAACTGTTTATTTATTTATTTTAATTTAGGAAGGATAACTTCGTCCTTCCTGATATATTTTTACACCCTAAGGTTGATTTTTGAGCATATTTTCATACAAAAGGATTTTAAACCCAAAACCATCCTAAGCCTATTAATTTTTACGCTAAGTCTAAGAGAGAAAAAGAGAGAAGAGGAAGGGTTTCAGAGGAGGATTCAAAGTTCTTCAAAGATTTGTCATTCCCAGGTATGTAAAGGCTCAGATTGATCTCTCATGTGCCAATGTAGAGTTACGATAGCAAATTCATGTGTAGGAGCTTTGAAGTATGAATTCTTGAAGGTTCTTGAGTAATTACTTTGAGTTCTTGAGTGACTACTTTAAATTCTTAAATAATTATTTTAAATTCGTGTATACTAGTTTGAATTCGTATTTCTAATCTTTAAACAACAAATTTTTAATCATGAACTGATAATCATCATGTTTAAAGCTTACTATATTTTTACCTTATTATATGATTGTGACTTGATCCTTAAAATTTCCTCTCTGTAATGACTTGAATAATAATCTTAGGGGATGTCTAGAGCCTTGAATATTTGAGAATGATGTCTGACTGAGTCTGAGTCCTGAATCAAGTGTGTGGATGATTGAGATAGCTGAAACTATTATTGATAGAGTTGAATGAGTATAATTCTCTTAGATTGGATAGAAAATCTTGCACGTAGAGGTTGGGTTATGAGGTTTTTTGAAGATTTGATAGATTTATGAGCATGTTGAGTCGTGGAAGGAATATTAGCACTGAAATAGGTAAGAGTGAGTCTCACTCGAATTCATTAACTATGTGGCCAGTGTAGGAGAGGATTAGACCGTGACATCGGATGTTTTCTTTCTCTCAAAAGGGGACTCGATGGACTATTGGATCCACTGACAGACTCGTCCTTTACCCCGGCAAGGTACTGGATGGATGTGGCAACGACATCTCTTTGTTATATCACTATCAGCTCGTAGGTAGTGATTGTCGGTTATAGATACTCCCAGATAGGTTTCATGATGATAGAACTCCGAGGTGAGGTGCATGTTTGATACTTGATAGCTAGTGGGGTGATAGTGTCTTGTGTCTTATACCTGAGGTGAGGCTGAGAACTGGTGATGATTAAACTGTTTCCTTTTTCTTAACCTATTTTACATAGAGTACATTCCATGTACTAATGCCCCTCTGGCACTGATTATTTTATGATACAGATACTATAAATCGAGGACTTCAACAGCCCGATTGTTGAGGTTCAGAGTTCTTCATTCCTGATAGTGGTGAGTCCTCCCCAGCATTCAGAGGATATTTATTTTAATTGTTTGATAGTCCCTTTTTACTTGATATTTGGTAGCCATGGCCTATCATGGTACCGTTTCAGACTATAGTATAGAGACATAGATGTGGATGTTGATGTCGAGGGTTCTTTTCCCTCTTTCTTTCATTCTTTACATTTGAGATTTTCGTTGTCTATTCTGTTTCTTATGATAGACTGATGTTGATAGTATGAGTTCACTGATAGGATAACATTTATATTCATTATATCATTTCTACTCCGCTGATGAATTGATTGAACGATGGCAAAGGAATTGAGTGGTTCGCTTGGGGGATAACAATAGTCTCCCAATACCAGTCATGTCTAGAGTATCCTCCCGGAGCGTGACAATTACTAAATTGCAATAAAAAGGGGAGACAATTTAGTAGGTACTTATTTCATGAGTATTAATGCTCATTCAATTTATTTATTTTTGTACGTAGGCACTATTTAATGAGTAGCCATTCTTTTCTTTGAACATCTAGTTCTTTCATTATCTTTGAGCTTTATTTCATAAGTATTAATGCTCATTCAATTTATTTATTTTTGTACGTAGAAGCTATTTAATGAGTAGCCATTCTTTTCTTTGAATCTAGTTCTTTCATTGTCTTTGAGCTTGAATTCTTTCACGATATTTCTTTTCCATTTTCTAGCACATCAAATTTTACCCTCAAAATCTGAATCATTTTTAAATAGTCAAATTTGAATTTTCTAAATGAAAGTAGGTGTGATCTCATCATAGAAAATATTACATCCATATAATTTTATACAAAGATATTTGCAGAACATAAAATTTAGGTAACTTACACAAATTCCATACTTATTGGAGCTAATTCCAATTAATACCAACTTTTTTTAAAATTATCAAAAATTCCTTCTTTTTACAAAAAACGAAATCAGTGATGCATGTCAAAAAGATAGGAGCATTAAGGGATTTTAACTATGATACATGGAGAAGTAGAGATTGTAATTTGTATCAATAAGTATTGCAGTTTTGTATCATTTAAGAATTTTTTGTAATTTTTTAAAAGATTCGGGATTATATAAAATTATGTAAATATAAATTGTGTATTTTTATAACTTTTGCTAAAATTTAATACTAGAAAAAAAAAGAAAAAACGTTCACAACTCATATAAAAGATACTGCTCTCTCCATTTTTAAATTTGATCTTTTACTTCCTTAGCTTCCTTTTACTTGTCTCTTGTTGATTTAGCAATCTTTTTGAGAAATTATTTATTAGTATTTATCTTATTAGATTATGCATAAAAAAACTAAACTTAATTAGTATGTATGTAGTTATTTAATGATAAAACTAATATTAAAAGTCAATAAAAAATAATCTATCAAAATACACTAGTAAAAGGAAAATCCATGAATATAAAGATAGCACTACAAATTTAAAAGAAAAAGGGAGTAGCTATTACTGTCATTTCGGAACATTAATTACACTATATGTGATAAAAATAATATTTAGTGGCAATTAAGTAATGGTAACAATAATTATTCTTATTACTCTTCTGTTTCATATTAAGTTAATTGTTAAAGAATTTTTTATATTTCAAAATAAGTGAATTGTTCACTTTTAAGGGATGTGTTGGAAATTTTTTCTAGTTTTATCCTTCGTTAATTAAATTTCTAAGGTTGAGTTTTGTATGAGAAATAAATGATACATTAAATGATTATGTGGAGTTTGAAAAGGGTATAAATAAAAAAAACATAATTAAATTTTATCTTTATTTTTTTTTCTTAATATATGTGAAATGACCCAACAATTAACTTAATATGAAACGGAAGAAATATTTTTTTCAAAGGTAATTACTATTAGTAATTACATTTTAGCAATAACAATAATAACATATACCCAGTGAATAATTATACTTTTACATTCTTTATAAATGCCGTTAAAGCTATAACAACATTGAATTTAGAAATGATAATTGACTAAAGCTAATGAACATTTTAACACTCTTTAATTATAAGTGTGCATATTTAATTGTTGCAATCATTTAGTGTTAGATAAGGAGTTGTGAATCTATACTATAAAAGCGTGAACGTCCTTATTGTCTAGGTTATAAAGAAAAAAGGAATATACATATGTTTTTTTAATATTTTAGATTTTGAAATTATCTAAAATTTTGATTATGAAATATTATGTTAATAAAAGTATATATTACAAACTTTAAAAAAAAAGTCTCCTTTCATATTTAGGAGTCTTTTTAAAACTTAAAGTTTATTCAATTAATTATTTAACTCCTAACTATTCAACTCCAAATTATTACTTTATGTATTCATAAACTATTAATATATCTTTATATTATCAGCAATTGAATTGATTTTCTAATCTTTGCCCGTTCACAATATATTAAACTATTGTATCAAATTAATAGTATTTATCTAGATTTGTTTACATGAATATTATATTTATTTTAATGGTAATTACTATTTTTATATAACTTATAGATTAACACGATACATATGTGCAAAATATGTACACTAAACTAGTAAAGAATAATACCTTCTAGGTTCCTTAAAACTTACTTATTTTGGATCAAATTCTAAAGATTAGAAAATCATTCAAACGAAATGGAGGAAGTATTAGAACTTGTGATCTAATAAAAATATATATAATGATGATTTTTTAACTAAAGAAGTGTGTTGTTAAAGATAGCAAGAAATTTAAAATTTCATATTTTCTTTATATAATATAAAATCATCTAAGAAAAATGTTAAAAGAGCGACCACAAATTGTTCGAGAGGTTTAAAAGTTGTAGTATGGAGTGATACGTATTTTTTTAAATTTATCTTCAATTAGAATTTTTGAATTTAAGCTTTAAATATAAAATTATTTTTTAAAGAGATCTAATATTTTTTTCCATCGCAAATTAGAATTAATAAGGCATAAAATATAATACACACACACAAAAGCTTTAAAAGTCAAAAATCATGTTCCATGCCACCCACAGATTTTCTTCTTCAAACAAGTGGGCTCAAAATTGAATATATTCTCATTCTTTTGTTACTCGTGAACTTTTTTTTGTCGAATAAAGTTGAGGAAGAAAAGTATACTTTGTCTAGGAATTAGTACATTTCTTTTTAATCTTTGGGTTGGTTATTGATGTTTTGTCTCTACTTCAATTATTTTGTATTTTTTTATTGGGAAGAAAAAAAGTTGCTGTTTTGGTCGTGAATTTGTTGGGATCGGATTTGGTTGATCATTGAGGGTGTGTTTGGTAAGAAGGGAAAATGTTTTTTATGAAAAAATAATAACATCATTTTTTTACTAATTTTTTCATGTTTGATTAAAGGAGTAGAGCTATCTTATGGTTAGGGACTACATTTGAATCCTTTTCGACTAAAAAATATATTAGTTATATAGGATTAAAATTTTTTTTTGATCTGTATATAATATCGAATCTCCTTCGACTAGTTCGTGTGTCTACTTCATCATATTTTGAACTCCTGTAGTGGGTGTTGATAGAGGGTCGCAAGTAGGGGTAAGGCAAAAAAATTGAACAATGACAACAACGATGATATATTTAGTGGAATCTCACAAAGTAGGATCTGGGAAGAGAAAAGTGTATGCAGACAAAACCTCTACCTCATGAAGATAGAAAGACTATTTCTGATAGAACCTGCTTGACTCAAATGTATCTGTCCCAAATAAAATGAAGAAAACAATAGATATAGAGTAACGGCTAAAACAAAGAGCAATATCAATTCTACAAGGAAAAATGATAAAATAGCAGAATAATTTGAAGAGCAATAACAACATACTCATAAGATCTTGACTATTCCTATGATAAACCTAAAAACCAAGAGAAGACAACATTCTATCCCTACTAACCATCTGCCCTAATACGCGTCTTTCATTTTTTTTCTATCTAAGGTCATGTCCTCTGGTGCGTCATATCTAATTTAATCACTTTTCCCCAATACTTTTTCAATATGCCACTACCTTTCCATGTGCTCTTTAAATCCAACCTCTCACACACCTTCTAATTAGGGCATCAACATACTTTCTCTACACAGGCTCAAACCATCTCTGTCTCGCTTCTCTCATCTTGTTTACCACAGGGGTTGTTTCTAGCTACATTCTCCCAAATAACCTCATTCCTAATCTTGTCGTACCTAGTGTGTCCATACATCCATATCAACATACATCCTTATCTCCACAATATGTATCTTCTGAACATGTGAGTTTTTCACTAGCCAACACTTTAGCTCATACAACAATGATGGTCTAATCACTATTTTGTAGAACTTACCTTTAGATTTAGGGAGTACCTTCTTATCATACAATACTCCAGAGGCAAGCCTCGATTTCATCCATGCTGCTCAATGCGATATGTGACATCATCATAAATATCTCTACTACTTTGAATGATAGATCCAAGACATTTACAACTTTCTCTCTTGAAAATAGGTAGGTTGCATGGCAAACCTTACTTCCATGTTTGCATCATCTATTATATCACTGAATTTGCACTCTAGGTATTCTGTTTTAGTCCTGCTCAATTTAAACCCTTAATTAGACTCTAGTTTTTGTTTCCTAACTTTCAACCTATAATTAACTTTGTCTTGCATCTAATCAATCAAAGCTATGTCATCCACAAAGAGCATACACCATAAAACCTTCTGATAGATAGTCAACTCATCTATCACCAAAATAAAAAGGAAAAAGACTCAGCACAGATCCTTAGTGAAGTTTCATCTCCACAGGAAGCAGTTTTAAGTCTCCTCCTATCGTTCTAACTTGACTTTGCTCCGCCATACATATTTTTTATTGCCCTAATATATGCCATCGAGACACCTTTGGTCTCCAAATACCTCTAGAAGATATCTCTCATCACTTTGTCATAGGCCTTCTCAAGATCAATACATACCTTATAGAGGTACCTTTTCCTATCTCTATATTTCTCCATCAATCTCCACACAGATGAATTGCTTTAGTAGTCGATTGTCCTGATATGAATTCGGGCCGATTCTCTGAAATAGACACTTCTTTTCTTAGCAATATATCCACTACTCTCTCCATACCTTCATATATGCTTAACAACTTGATACCCCTATAATTGTTCATTTCTGGATATCACCCCTGTTCTTGTATATTAGAACCATTGTACTCCACTTTCATCCGTCCGACATCTTTGTTGACTTCAAAATAACTTTAAACAACTTAGTCAGTTACTTCTTCATATCTGCCTTGTTAGCGCTCTTTCAAAATTTCATTGAAATCACATCCAGACTATTCGCTCTCGGCTTGCTCATACTACTAATAGCACGTCTAAAGTACACACATTCACTTTGTTGATATCTTGCACAGAAATGTCTAAATAGAATATGAAAATTAAAATTGACGGGTTAAAACAAAAAAATATTGAATTAGAATGTCAAAATAAAATTTAGAAGCAAGTTTAAGAGTCTTTGAATATGTTTGATTTTTTAAAATCAAATGAGATAATATAATAAAACGAATGCTGGCTTGAATCCCAGGCAGAATTATTTATTGAGGCCTAGCTCATCGGGCATGTGCACGTGCAAATTAGATCCTTAGATTTTATTAATAGTTTAATTGGCTCCCTTGGTTTTTTATTTTTTATTTTTTATATTATAAATTTCGTCAAATAATCTGTATATTAATATAAAATGATCTGCAATATAACCGCATTGACATATATTTCACCCGTTTATTTAACTTTTGTGTCAAATTAGATGGACAATTTTGGTACCTAACGTAATCTTAAGAAATTAAGATGGTCGACGACAGATTTTCTCCAAATAAATGTATAAATCTTTTAATAAATACTTAAGGATGTTGACTGAAATCATATATGTCTGATCAAAAAATTTTATATTTTAAAATATTATAAATTTGCTTTTTTTTTTTCAAATATACACAAACGCATCCAAATTTTCTATTTGGAACGTAACAATCTAGTTGAACTTCTATGATATTAAGAACATATAATCAATTCAATTATTTTTACTATGACAATGATAAGAAAAAACACTAAAATCATACGTCAAAATAAAAATGATTGACGAGATGCACAATAAAGTTAATGATGAGATGGAAATATGAAGATTTGAAGATAAGCCACAGTGTTAAAAGATACATAATTAAATCGAGCTAACATAAAAATATTTGAATTACAAATTTAATGACTTGTAGGTGAAAGTGAAGATCATTATCAAATCAAGAAAGAGTTTCATGTATTTTAATTAATAATTAAAAGAAATATGTAGATTAACAATTACATAGCACATAATATTAGAGTAGAATGATTAAAATGGTGGCTCGCCTTTGAAATAGTATGTAATAAAAATGTGGCGTCTAGTAAAGAAGTGTGGGCGATTGGCAGTAAAAGAAAAGACCGAGGCCGGACTAAAAAGAACTAGGAAATGATTAGAAAAGATACAATACACTTTTAACATATCAAAAATATAATTATTGATAGGATGATTTTGAGATTGATGATTAAGATAAAAGGTTAGTTAGTAATTGTGTGTTGTTGCACTTTATGTGGAGAGATAGATATTATTTTATGGTTGTATAGACCCTTTATTTTTTATAATTTATAATATTATATTATAGTCCTGTATTCTTTATATCTTTTTATTTTATTGTCATATTATTCTTGCAATATTATATCAAAAAATATTTTTTTTATTTTAATAAATGAAAAGATAAATATGTCTGCTCAAACCATCACCATTCTTTTTTATCCTAGGAGGTAAAATAAAATTCAACTCACATGTCTGAATTTTTAATCCCCTTTTTCATGTAGTTTAGATATGTATGCATGATTAAAGTGCAAACTTGAGAAAAACAATAGAAAGGTGTTAAATGAATTTTTTATATTTAATGAAACTTATATTTTAAACTTGAGCTTATTTAGAGTATATTTGTGTGCTGGGCAGTGCGTTAAATTGTTGACATTTGAAAAATAAATTATTTTTTGTTCAGACGCACATATTTGAATTCTCAATTCATTTTTACGTGTATTCCAATCTGTTAGGGTAATATCAGGCGATAGCGGAAGGGCGATAAGGATCGGAATTTGATATTGAAAAGTATAAATAAATTGGGCAAGATAATAAAATGGAGACACAAATTTAACGTGGTTCACCCAATAAA
>JAABOM020029047.1:0-17592 GCA_011800125.2 Solanum clarkiae
CAAGTTACATGGGTTCTTGTTGCTAAATAAAGTTCACGAGTTGTTTCATCTCATACGCATTTTATTATTTGTGTAACATACTCTTTTCATTGTAATATTGTCTTGTATGATTATCTACATGTCACATGCTACATCTATAGTCCTATAGCTCCAATTTTGTGACCACCAAAAGAATCATCTCAAAGGTAGTTGAAAGATAAGGTAAAGTATATTGCTTGTTGATGGGTGGTAATCCGAGGGGTGGAAGAATCACCTAGCCAGGGTCAATCCTATCACGGGGGGTAGCCCAAGGGGTTAAAGGAAAAGCCTAGCCAGGGCCGATCCTAATATAGATTTACCACTGATTAGCTGATAATTTGTACTACTTGCTGTGCGCAGATTATACAGTAAAGGTAAAGTAATAAAAAGAACATAAAGTACCTTATCACACAGTATAACTAAGGATGGTCTCTTATTCTACACCAGTGCATTGTTTCATTTGAGTTGGCACTTCATATACAATGTTTCCTGCCTTACATATTCAGTACATTATCTCTTACTGACGTCCCTTATGGGGGACTTGCTTTTCATGCTGCAGGTATAGGTGTCAATAGATCTTCCTAGTAGGAGTACAAGGATATTCAACTGATGTTACCAAGCTCCAGGTTGCTTCAGAGTTTTGTGTGTTTAGAGCTTATATTTTTGTGTTGTATAGTTAGCCGAGGCGGGGCCTTATCCCGACCCACATGGGTCTAGGAATCACACTACCACCCTCTTGGGGCCTTGAGTAGTCATTTGCAAATCTCCCATTAGGGATATGAGAAGACCCTTGGCCTTGGTAAAATCGGCCACCCTTGATACTTTGGAACATACCATCAAAATGGTCCCTATTGGCCTCATGACCCCTTCTCTTCCTCAATTTCTCCCTCTCCAATTGTTCGGCATAAGTCATCAAATGGTAAAAATCTATATCATTAATCAACATAGCTGTACGACATTCTTCACTTATCAAATCGAAAACACCCATCACAAACTTATTCATCCTAGACCTTGGGTCGATAACCAAGTTTGAGTGTACCAAATTTGAGCCACCCCATTGAGTTGGTGTGCCGCCAACTCCGCCTTTTCTTCCGACCTTACACCCATTATGGACAAAAGTTTGTAAACCTCATCAATGAATTCTTGAGGGTCCTCAATCCACCTTATACCCATTAAAATCTGGTGGCTTCATCCTCATGAAGTCTCTTATCTGAGATGCCAAAGTAGGAACATGAGAGGTTTGGTCCCCTTGATTGGCTTGATTATCCACAACTTGTGCAAGCAAAGTGAGAGCATCCCAGAGCTTACCATGAGCTGGTTGTTCCTCGGGTGTGTGGGATCTTCTTCCTCTTGTGTTAGGCATGATCTAGAACAGCAAAGAACAATCATTATGGGGGAAAAACCTTATATTAACTTCTATAGCACAACATAGAGTAAGAAGAAGGGAAATATTTCCTAAAACGTCTCATAGCCTCTTACTCATAGTTGTGGTGCACAAGACAATCATGAATAAAACTCTAATTGACGCAGTGTGTTAGATGCCGAGGACCATAAACAACCTAGTTCTCTGATACCAAATTTGTCATGACCCAAGCCTAGTCCCTAGACATGACTTGGCACATGGGGGATCCAAAAGGACCCCAAGCAAGCCTCTTAATATATCATTACACATCCTTGGTCACAGAAGCAATAATATAACAACATAAGATAATAAATAGGGATAACCTGGGCTAAGGGGCATCTTTCATATCAAAGAGTATCAAAAGAGTCTAGAGAGTCAAGATCATAACATATACATAACATGTCCAACAATACCTCTAACCATAGAACTTAGTGGGGGCCAAGACAAGCAACCAGGCTCACTCTCATAGTCAAGTATACAAATAAAAAGGAAAGAGATTCTTCTTACATAGCATAGATCAAAGTCAATATCCCCAAAGTTGAGGAGTCATCACTTGCTTTGTAGAGAAATCATACTAGCCATGTAGAGGAGGATGATTAAGTGGGGCTCCGGTTCCTACATGATAACATCGTGTAGACATAGAATATGCATTAGTACGTTTGAATGTACTAAGTATGTAGGATGCAATGCAACAATAAATAGGAAGCATAGTCAAAATGCATAATTAGGCAATAGATGAACATATAACAATATGGCATACATGAATGATACTTAGAGTAAACATGCTTGTATATAGAATGTATTACATGTGTAGGAAGAGACCATCAATAGTAACCAAGGCTTACCACCTCCTTGGCGAGGCGATTGAGGTACAAACCCCTCAACAAGGTTGCACGGGCCTACTACCTCCCGAGCGAGGCAATTGAGGTACAAACCCCCAATAAGGTTGCACAGGCCTACTATGTCCCGAGTGGGGCAATTGAGGTGCAAGCCCCCCAACAAGGTTGCACGAGCCTACTACCTCCCCAGCGAGGCAATTGAGGTACAAACTCCCTAACAAGGTTGTACGAGCCTATTACCTCCCGAGTGAGGCAATTGAGGTATATACCCCCCAACAAGGTAGTTCAGGCCTACTATCCCCCGAACGAGGCAATTGATCAACTTCCAACAATAAATATACTTTTCATGAAATCAACATATTAATACCATCATTTCATCATCATAAAGTCATATAAGTCATAGGTCATGCAATAGATCATCAATAGCTCAAGAAGCCTAAACCGAATATTTTATCAGACACTTGGTGGGTGTGTAATGCTAGTGTAAAACTATGCAATTAAAGAGTGAAGTCATGCAAGAAATCTTGAAGTAAATCATCCCACCAATACTTTGTAACATCATCATGCAATACACATCAAAACCCTTCATCAAATCTCAAGATAGAACAAAGATTCATAGCTCAAAACATGCTAAAACAGTCAAATTTTTATAAAACCCCAACATAGTTCATAGTCAAATTCATGATACAAAACTCATATGTAAAATCAACTTTGAAACATGTATTTTAGGTAAAAAGGAAGCTTGGCAACAATGGATGAAAGGATCCAATGGTTGAAACCCACAAACCTTAACTTTGGAGTATCCTTGAAGAAGATTGGAAATGGAGACTTGAAGCTTGAATGAGAACCTTAAGATCCAGATGAGTTTTGGGACTTGAGATCTGGGGTGAAGTATTTTTCTAAGTGTTTGAGTGAGTACAGGGGAATGTTTTGTATGATATGAGGGTGAAGTATGACTAAGTATAGGTATTTTCACGCATGGGAGGACTTAGGCCCAAGGACCAAAAGCCTTAGATCGAGATAAAAATCACTGGTAACAAAATACATAGGTCTACGTTTGATCATGATGCAGACCTATCGCGGAGGCAAAATTTACACAGGTCTGCGACGGCTGCGCGTCGCGGCACCTACGCGAATTATTTTGGAAGTCAAAATTTTGAGAAAATAAAATTGTGATTAATTTTCTCTAAAAGTGGGATTAGATCCATTTCCCACTCAATTTGACCCCCTGATCAAGAATATAAAGTCGGAGTTTTGATATCACACACGAATTTTGAGATACATGAAAATTATGATTTCGGACACTTCCGAGACACATTTTTTGGGCACTTTTTGGGGTTGCTTCAAATAAATCAATAACTAATAATTTTCAACATATTTCATGCAATGGAGTGATAATAGAAAAACTCATAAATAATTAGTCATTAGAATCAAAAAATCAGATAAAAATAGATTTGGGGCTCCATGGGTGGAAGAACCCATGAATGAAAGACCCACGTACCTTAAACTTGAGATTTTCTTGAAAGGTACTCGTAGAAGATTTGGGCTTCATTTGGGTTCTTGAATTCTAACAAGAGTTCCTGAAAAAAACTTGAGATTGAATGAAAGATCTAAGAAGATTGAAGAGGATTTTTGAGAGTATTTCTTTGAGTTCTAGGGCATAAAATGGCTGAAAAATATGAAATTCTCGTCTATATAGGCATTGGATCATTACCTAAATGCTTTTTAGTGAAAAGGAAGGTTTTTCGAAATTTTTGAACTAGGCCGTGATGGGTCCACGTCGTGGCCTTATCGCAAACAGCTACTGCTTTGTGAAATTTCACCAAACATATTATTGTTTTGACACAGGCAACCTTTACCTTGTAGATAATAATTATCCACTCAATTTTGCCCTTTAAACAAGAATATGAATTTGGATTTGTGAAATTCTGCATGGATTTTAAGATATTGAAAACATTATATCATATGGCTTTTCTAAGCTACGTTGATAGCTACTGCTTTGCAAAATTTCACTGAAAATTATTTTTTTGACAAGGGCAACCTATACCTTGTAAGTAACCGTTCTCCCACAAAATCTTTCCCTCTGAATAAGAATATGAAGTCGAATTTGCGAAAATGGATTTTGAGATATGAAAAAAATGCATCATCGTGTCTTTCCAAGCTACGTTGAGGGATATTACACTTAATTAATTTTATAAAAAATAATTAATTTATATTTTTTAATTAGTATGTTTAATTATGCTAATCATAAAATCAAAAGTACAATATTTCTATGAACATCATGAAATGCGTGTTACAAATATAATTTCATAAACTATTCGAACATTTAAAAAATAAAGTCTAACTAAAAAAGTAAATGCTTGCAATGTGAAAATAAGTCAATACTACTAAAACAAATGAAACTAAAAATACAACACAAGTTCTAAATTCAAAACAAAACAATTTAATATAATACTCTTATTCCAAATTTCAACATAAAGTACAAATATGATTTCAAAAGAAAAAATAGAAGAAGAGGTAAGTCTAAACTTTTTCAACAATACATTCTACTTTAATTTTAAAAATTATAAGACTGACGAAATTATGCTAATTCAAAAAAAATTGAATAAATATAAAAATAAACAACATGAAAATTGCATGGAATCGTATGAAGTAAAGATTGACAATGAAAAGAAAATGGGATATAAACAATATAAAATAGAAAATGTTAGAATAGTTCAAATAAAAATAAATTTAAAGTTATATATATATAAAAAAGAATTAAAATGAAAAAAATAAAAGAAAGAATTAGAGAACGTAATAATCTTTGACAATTATACTTAATTTACTGCTGACAAGTAACTACGTGATCAAATAAATATGTCAAACGATGTAATTATACCAAATTTAATTACAAATATGGCTTGCCAATAGACCCTTAGTCATAAAATAAGTTTGTGTTGAATCTGCATAAAAGAGAAATTGACTTTTTTTAGTTGGGTTAGGTCTGAGTCGGATCTAGAGAGGGTAAAGAAATGAGCGAAATAATTTTTTAAAGTCATGTGATATTTTTAAAATAAAAAAATCAGTTTGAATTTTTTTCTTTAATTTAGTTTGTCAATGAAAAAGGTAAATATACACTATTTATTAGATGAAGAAGATATATATGCACTATTTGTTAAAGAACAAGGGTACATACACTTTCTTTTTTGAACAAAAAAGTATAACCACTTTAAACTGCAAAGTTGATAGATATTAGCCCCATTCCCCTTATTACTAGAATGATGAAGAGTTAAAAAAAAGAGGCTTAAGTTATCCATAGACAGTTAAACTTGTCTGTATTTTCACTTAGATACCTCCTCTAAGACTAGTTCCTATTGAACACATAAACTATTCAAAATATATATATATATATATATATATATATATTAAGCACAAAATGCTGATTTGGCCAAAAAAATATAAAATGTGTGTAATTAACTTATGCTCACCCTCCCCTTGCCACCTAATCCCTACTGCTCTCTGCCCTCTCTACCCAGCCCCTCCCCAAGCCCATATATATATATATGAAATGACCCCAAAAAGTACCCAAAAATGTGCCTCGAAATGCCTGAAATTTTAATTTCCATATATCTCAAAATCCATTCGTTATTTCAAAAATCCAATTTCATATTCGTGATTGGGGGGTAAAAATTAGGTGAAAAAGGGTCTAACCCCAATTTAAGAGTGAAGGATTCGCAATTATTATTTTTGAAAGTGCAATTTCCAAAGAGAATTGCGCGTTGCGGAGTACATTTTGTGACTTTTTTTTGGTTCGTTCAAAATTTTCTAAGTGTTGGGCCCAAGTTTTCCCAAATGTGTCTATATCTATACTTAACCAAATTTCACCCTCATATCACCCAAAATATTTCCCAACACTCACTAAAATACTTAACCATATTTTCACTCTAAAATTCAAGCGTCAAAGCCCTCATCCGGAATTAAGGATTTTCTTCAAGCTACAAATCTCCATCTTCAATCTTCACCAAGTTCATCTCTAAGCCAAGGTATGTGGGTTTGTTTCATGGATTCCTTTCAAATGGATACCCAAGCCTACTTTTATTCAAATTGTATGGTTTAAAGTTAATATACAAAATGGACTTGATTATTATGAAATTCACTGCATACTATGTTAAAGCTATGTATGTTTGGCCATGTTTTGAGCTATAAATCTTTGATTTATTGTAAGATTTGAGAAAGGATTTTGATGTATATTGCTTGAGGGTGTTGTGTGGTGTTGATTGATGGTTTTACAATGGATTTTCTTACATGATTTTACCTCTTTATTTCATGATTTTGTACTAGCATTACACACCCTTTAAGTGTTTGATAAAATATCTGGATGTGGTTTCTTTGAGGAGTTAAAGGTCTAAAGCTTGAGATATGAAATGAATGACTATACGATGATGAAATCAGCTTATGCACATGTTAAATTCTATATGAATGTTGCATTAGACCGTGCCCAATTTGGGGGGACTAAGAACTCGGATAACCTAGATGGGGGCTTGTACTCATCAACCTAGAGAAGGGTTTGTACTTCTCCACCTAGTGATGGGGCGGTATTATCACTAACGTAGATGGGGACTTGTACTCATCAACCTAGGGAAGGGTTTGTACTTCTCCACTATGGTGATGGGGCGGCATTATCACCAACCTAGATGGGGGGTTTGTACTCATCCACCTAAGTGATGGGGTGGCATCATCACTAACTTACCAAAGGGTAGTACATTTGGAAATCTAGCTTAGTCTCTTCTACATATATGATATCCTATATGAGCATGAGTTACTAAAGCATGTTTTACTTATGCATTGATCATACATGCCGTATTGTTATATTATTCCTATTGTTATGTATTTTGATTAAGATGCTTAATTCTTATTTGCATTGCATCCTACATACTTATTAAGTTCAAACATACTAACACATATTCTATTCCTACATTATGTCACAATGTAGGAACTAGAGTCCAAGTTGATCCTGCTCCTCCACGTAGCTAGTTTGGTGCTATTCAAGCTAGTTGGTGATTCCTCCACTTTGGGGACCTTAGTCTATGTTTCTCCTATTATGTATTGGGACTTTCTTCCTTATTTTCTAATTTGACTATGAGGATGAGCCCGATTACGTTGTTTCGGTCCCCGCTCTTATCTATTTATCAGAGGTGTTTGTTGGACATGTTATGTATCTATGATATGCACTTGACTCTTGTCTCTTGACTATGATGATATTGTGCAAGCCTTTTCCTTATCCTCGGTTTCACTATTCTTTTATCTTTGATGCTTGATTTATTGCTTTCGCAACCAAGGATATGTAATGATACTTTATGAGTCTTACTTGGGGTCCCTTTGGGTTCCCCTTGCACAATGTCATGTCTAGGACCTAGGCTTGGATCATGACAATCTTGACATTAGAGCACTAGGTTGATAAATCCTCGAAGTCCAACACACCGCGTCAATTAGAGTCCTATTCATAGTTCTGAAGTGCGCTATGATTATGAATAGGAGGCTATGAGGAATTTTAGTAAATGTTTCCCTTCTTCATGATCTAAGTCTTGCTATAGAGTTGTGGTAAGTTTTTCCCCTAATGATTATTCTTTGCTATGCTAGATCATGCCAAACACTCAAGGATGAAGGGTCCAAACTCTCGAGGAGCAATCTAACAATGGAGAGCTCCGGGTTTCTCTCACTATGCTTTCCCAAGTTATGGCTAACCAAGTCAATCAAAGGGCCCAAGCCCCTCATGCTACTACCCTGGGAGTTAGGGTAAGAGACTTCATGAGGATAAATCCTCCAATTTTCTATGGGTTAGAGGTGGATGAAGATCCACAAGAGTTCATGGATGAGGTCTACAAAATCTTGAATATCATGGGTTTAGGCCAAATAAAAAGGTAGAGTTAGTGGCTTACCAACTCAAAGGGGTTGCTCAAATATGGTATGATCAATGGAAGGCCGAGAAGGGGGTTGGTATTGTGGTACTTTACGAGGAGTTCAAACTGGCTTTCCTTAACTGGTTTCCCTTTTGAGCTTAGGGAAGATAAGTTGGTGGAGTTTATGAACTTATAAAAAGGTGCTATGAGTGTGAGGGAGTATTCCCTCAAGTTTAATCAACTTTCAAAGTATGCTTCTCATTTGGTGGCCGATCCTAGATCTAGAATGAACAAGTTTATGATGGGGGCCTCTATCTTGGTAAGTGAAGAATACTGGTCCGCCATGCCAATTAGTGATATGGACTATTCTTGGTTGATTACCTATGCCGAGCAAATAGAGGTGGAGAAAATCAGGAAGAGAAGAGGGCATGAGGCCAAGAGGACCCGTGTTGGGGGTAAATTCCAAAGGAGTGCTGATTCCATCAAGGCCAAGGGTCTCACCATGCTACTAATAGAGGGTTTGGCAATGACCTCCCTAGGCCTCAAGGTGTTGGTGTTGTGGCTCTCATTAAGATGTGTCCTATATGCATGCTTTGGTTGTGGAGAGATTGGTCACAAGAAGGTAGATTGTCCAAGAAACTGTGGCATGTTCCGAGGTGCTAATGCGGTCCCATTGGGGAGAGGTGGTCCTCAAGGTGGTGCCCCAAGACATAATCGATTTTATGCTCTACATGGAAGGCAAGGGGTTGGTGAGGTCCTAGATATTGTTACCGGTATGTTGAAAATCTTTGACTTTGATGTGTACGCTTTGATTAATTCGGGTGTCACTCTTTCCTTTGTAACCCCTTTTGTTGTTAAAAAGTTCCATGTTGTCCCTGAGTTGTTGCATGAGTCATATGAAGTGTCAACTCCTATTGGTGCCTCTATTGTTGCTAGGAAAGTTTATAGGAGTTATCCTATTTGGATTTTGCATAAGTTGTTGCCTTGTGATCTTGTTGAACTAGACATGATAAATTTTGATGCCATACTTAGGATGGATTGGTTGCATGCCTACTATGCTTCTATTGATTATAGAAACTGTAGGGTCAAGTTTCAATTTCCTAATGAACCCTTCTTTGAGTGGGAAAGTCAAGATGTGGTGGTCAAGGGTAGATTCAATTCATGCATTAAAGCCCATAAGTTTATTTCTAGGGGGTATTTGTATCATCTTGTGAGGGTTAAAGGTGTGGATTCCAAAGTTCCTTCCATTGAGTCAGTTTCGATTGTAAATGAGTTTCTTAATGTCTTCCCAACTGACCTTCCCAGTGTCCTACCCGAAAGGGAGATAAATTTTGGCATAGATCTCCTTATCAATACTCAATATATCTTTGTTCGCCCTTACCGTATCACCCCGACGGAGTTGAATGAGTTGAAAGAACAATTGAAAGATTTGTTGGAGAAGGGATTTATTATACCTAGTCAATCACCTTTGGGTGCTCTAATGTTGTTTGTGAAAAAGAAGGATGACTCACTTAGAATGTGTATCGACTACCGGTAACTCAATAGGGTCACTATAAAGAATAGATATCCTCTTCTAAGAATTGATGACTTGTTTGACCAGTTGCAAGGGGCTAGCTTCTTCTCTAAGATTGACCTTCAGTCCGAGGATTAACATATGAGGGTGAGGGAGTGTGATATTCCCAGGACGGCCTTCCACACTAGATATGGGCATTATGAGTTTGTTGTGATGCCGTTTGGGTTGACTAATGCGCCGACCATCTTCATGGACCGAATAAATAAGATCTCCAAACCTTACCTTGATTCCTTTGTTGTGGTCTTCATTGATGATATTTTGATCTACTCATATAGTAGGGAGGAGCATATGGGTCATTTGAGGGTTGTGTTGCAATGGTTAAGGGAAGAGAGATTGTATGCTAAATATGACAAATGTGAATTTGGTTGAAGGAGGTTGCATTATTTGGTCATGTGATGTTGGGGGATGGTATAAAAGTGGATCCTAAGAAAACCGATGTGATTTGAAATTGGCCTAGACCATTGACTCTGTCGGATATTAGGAGCTTCTTGGGCATTGCGGGTTACTATAGAAGATTTGTGAATGGGTTCTCCTCCACTGCTTCCCCTATGACCAAATTGACTCAAAAGAAGGTTAAAGTTTGTGTGGACCGATGAATGTGAGAGAAGCTTCCAAACATTGAAGGATAGGCTTGTGTTCGCTCCTATATTATCACTAGTGGATGTGCTTGAGGGTTTTGTTGTGTATTGTGATGCATCTATAGTTGGTTCAGGTTGTGTGCTAATGCAAAATGGTAAGGTCATAGGTTATGATTCTAGACAACTTAAAGTGCATGAAAGGAATTACCCTGCCCATGATCTTAAATTGGTCGCCATGGTGTTTGCCTTAAAGATTTGACATTATTACTTGTATGGGGTGCATGTTGATGTCTTCACCGATCATAAGAGCCTCCAATATGTCTTCACTCAAAAAGATCTCAACTTGAGACAAAGAAGGTGGCTAGAACTTCTCAAAGATTATGACATGAATGTGCATTATCATCTAGGTAAGGCAAATATGGTGGCGGATGTTTTGAGTCGGGTGTCCATGGGTAGCCTTGGTAATGTTGATGGTAGTGATAGGCAGATGGATAGGGAGGTTCATAGATTGCCTAGATTAGGAGTTAGGTTGGAAGAGGTTGGTGATGATGGTGGTGTTGTTGTTGATGGTTCCAAATCTTCCTTGGTTGATGAGGTGATAACAAAACAAGATCTTGACTCCCCCATGCTTGAATTAAAGTACTTGGTGAAAGAGGGAAATGTAGAGGTTTTGTCCTAAGGGGGATGGTGTCCTTTGGTACCAGGGTAGGTTGTGTGTGCCTTTTGTTGATGGTTTGAGGGAGAAAATTCTTGATGAGGCCCATAATTCTTATTATAATATATTCACCTTGGTTACACCAAAATGTATAGATACTTGAGGGATGTGTATTGGTGAGGAGGTATGAAGAGTGACATTGCCAAATTTGTTTTCAGTTGCCATAGTTGTCAACAAGTCAAAGCCGAACATCAAAGGTCGGGTGGCCTAACCCAAGACATAGAGAATCCTACTTGGAAATGGGAGGTGATTAACATGGATTTTGTGGTTTGGTTGCCCAATACTAGAAAAAGTTTTGATTCCATTTGGGTTGTGGTTGATAGGATTACGAAATTGGCTTACTTTCTACCGATTAGGACTAATATGGGGCTGAAGAGTATGCGAGGTTGTATATCCATGAGTTAGTGAGGTAACGTAGGGTCCTCTTATCCATCATATTGGATCGTGGTGTATAATTTACTTCACACATTTGAAGGTCTTTTCAAAGGGGTCTTGGTACCAATGTTCACCTTAGTACGACCTTTCACCCTCAAACGGATGTCCAAGCCGAAATAACCCTTCAAACACTTGAGGATATGCTTAGGTATTGTGTATTAGAGCTTACGGGTATTTGGGATGATCATCTTCTATTGATTAAATTTGCCCGCAACAATAGCTATCACTCTAGTATCGGCATGGCTCCTTTTGAGGCTCTTTAAGGGAGACATTATAGATCACTAGTGGGTTGGTTTGAGGTTGGAAAGGTGGATTTATTTGGACCGTATCTGGTTATGGAGGCTCTTGAGAAGGTCAATATGATTAGGGTAAGGTTGAGAACAACCCAAAGTCGTCAAAAATCCTATGCTGATGTGAGAAAAAGAGACCTTGAATTCAAAGTGGGGGATTGGGTCTATTTGAAAGTTTCTCCAATAAAAGGTGTGGTCCATTTTGGTAAAAAAAGGGAAGTTGAGTCCAATGTATGTTGTTCCTTTTGAGGTGATAAGGAGGGTTGGCAAGATAGCTTATGAGTTGAAGTTTCCTAGTGAAATGAATTTGGTCCATCTGGTGTTCTATGTCTCTATGTTGAGAAAATGTGTTGGCAACTCTAATGTTATTGTGCCTCTTTGATGTTGTGGGTGTTGTTGAGGATAAATTGACTTATGAGGAGGTCCAGTTTAGATTCTAGATAGGCAAGCGAAGATATTAAGTAACAAGGAGGTGGCATCCGTTAAGGTCCTTTGGAGGAAGCAACAAGTCGAAAGTGCTATATGGGATGCCGAAACAGACATGCAAAAGCGGTATCCTCATATTTCCACTCTACTCAATCCTGAGGTACTAATCCTAAGTTCTTTATGTGATTTCAAGTCTCATATTTCAGCCCCTGTATCATTCATATGCATTCATATTTAAGTTGGTAAACTTATGATGATTGTACACTTATGTTGAGAATTTGAAAATGATGTTTTACATGTTATGTTGCATTCTTGTTAGGGCTGACTTATTCATGATCACTCTTGTCTTGTACGTCTCTTTTACATTTGGGGATGAATGTTCCCAAGCGGGAGATATTAAAACGACCCCAAAAAGTGCCAAAAAACGTGCCTCAGAATGCCCGAAATTTAAATTTCTATATATCTCAAAATCCATTTGTTATTTGAAAAATCTAACTTCATATTCATGATAAGGGGATTAAAATTAGGTGAAAAAAGTCTAGCCCCGATTAAAGAGCGAAAGATTAGCAATTCTGATTTTCGTCGTAGAGTACCTTTTGTGACTGTTTTTTTTAGTTCGTCCAAGATTAGTGTTGGGCCCAAGTTTTCCAAATGTGTTTTCATCTATACTTAGCCAAATTTCACCCTTATATCACCCAAAACATTTCCCAACAATCACTAAAATACTTATCCATATTTTCACTCCAAAATTCAACCCTCAAAATCCTCATCCGGAACTAAGGATTTTCTTCATGCTTCAAGTCTACATCTCCAATCTTCACCAAGTTCATCTCTAAGACAAAGTATGTGAGTTTCTTTCACGAGTTCCTTTCACACATGATATCAAAGTCTCCTTTTAACCAAATTGTATGGTTTAAAGTTCATTTATAAATGGGTATTGATTATTATGAAATTCACTGCACATTATGTTAAAGGTATGTACAGTTGCGGCTGTTTTGCCATTTTTTGAGCTATAAATTTTTGATCTATTGTATGATTTGAGAAGATACTTTGATGTATATTGCTTGAAGTTATTGCAAGGTGTTGCTTGATGGTTTTATATTAGATTTTCTTGCATGATTTCACCTCCATATTTCATGGTATTTTACTAGCATTACACACCCTTTAAGTGTTTGATAAAATGTCCGAATGTGTTTTTTTGAGGAGTTAAAGGTCCAAAGCTTGAGATATGAAATGAATGACTATACAATGACGAAATAAGCTTATGTATATGATAAATTCTACATAAAGTGTTGCATTAGACCTTGTGTAATTCGAGGGGACTAAGAATTTGGATAACAGAGATGGGGATTTGTACTCATCAACCTAGGGAAGAGTTTGTACTTCTCCACCTAGTGATGGGGCGGCATCATCACTAACCTAGATGGGGGTTTATAATCATCAATCTAGGCAAGGGTTTATACTTCTCCAGCATGGTGATGGGGCAGTATTATCACTAACCTAGATAGGGGTTTGTACTCATCCACCTAAGTGATGGGGCAACATCATTACTAATCTATCAAAGAGTTGTACATTTGGAAATCTAGCTTGTTCTCTTCTAAGAATATGATATCCTATATGAGCATGAGTTACTTAAGCATATTTTACTTATGCATTAATCATACATGCCATTGTGTTTTATTATGCATATTGCCTATTGTTATGCATTTTTATTATGATGCTTAATTCTTTTTTGCATTGCATCCTACATACTTAGTATATTCAAATGTACTAACATATACTCTATTCCTACATGGTGTCACCATGTAGGTACCAGAGTCCAAGTTGTTCCTCCTCCTTCTCATGGCTAGTTCGGTGATATCAAGCTAGTTGGTGAATCCTCCACTTTGGGGGACCTTAGTCTATGTTTCTCCTATTATGTATTGAGACTTTCTTATTTATTATCTAATTTGACTATGATGGTGAGCCCAGTTACATTGTCTCATCCTCCTCTTATCTACGTATTAGAGGTGTTTATTGGATATGTTATGTATCTATGATATGCACTTGACTCTTGTCCCTTGACTATGATGATATTGTGCAAGCTTTTCCCTTAGCCCCATTTTCCCTATTCTCTTATCTTTGATGCTTGATTTATTGCTTCCGCAGCCAAGGATGTGTAATGTTGCTTTACAAGGCTTGCTTAGGGTCCCTTCGGGTTTGCCTTGCACCGTTTCACATCTAGGCCTTAGGTTTGGGTCATGATAAACTTGATATCAGGGCACTAGGTTGATAGATTCTTGGATTCCAACATACCACGTCGATTAGAATCCTATTTATGGTTATGAAGCGCGCCATGACTATGAATAGAAGCCTATGAGGCATTTTAGGAAATGTTTCCCTTTTTCATGATCTAAGGCGTGCTATAGAGTTTTGGTAAGTTTTCCCCCTAACGATTGTTCTTTACTATGCCAGATCATACAAAAAACTTGAGGACGAAGGGCCCAAACTCCTAGGGAGTAACCTTGCAATGGTGAGCTCTAGGATGCTCTCACAATGCTTGCCTAAGTTGTGGCCAACCAAGTCAATCAAGGGGCCCAAGCCCCTCATGCTTCTACCCCGGGAGCTAGGGTAAGAGGCTTCATGAGGATGAATCTTCTGGTTTTACATGGGTCAAAGGTAGATGAAGATCCATAAGAGTTCATGGATGAGGTCTATAAAATCTTGAATATAATGGGTGTTGGGCCAAATGATTGGCGGCGTACGAACTCAAAGGGGTAACTCAAATATGGTATGATCAATGGAAGGGTGAGAAGGGGGTTGGTAATATGGTGCTTTGGGAGGAGTTCAAATTGGCTTTTCTTAACCGATTTTTCCTTCTTGAGATTAAGGAACTAAGTTGGTGGAGTTTATGAACTTGAAACAAGGTGCTGTGAGTGTGAGGGGGTATGCCCTCGAGTTTAATTAACTTTCAAAGTATGCTCCTTATTTGGTGGCCAATCCTAGATCTAGGATGAACAAGTTTGTGATGGAGGTCTCCGACTTGGTAAGTGAAGGATGTCGGTTCGCCATGCTAATTAGTGATATGGACTTGTCTTGGATGATGACCTATGATGAGCAAATGGAGGAGGAGAAATTCAAGAAGAGAAGGGGGTATGAGGCCATGAGGGCCCATCTTAAGGGTAAGTTCCAAAGGAGTGGCCGGTTCCATCAAGGTCAAGGGTCTCACCGTGCTACTAATTGGGGGTTCGCCAATGACTTCCATAGGCCTCAAGATGTTGGTGTTCTGGCTCCCATTGATGTGTGTCCTACATGTGGGAAGGGTTATATAGGTCCATGTTTGAAAGATTCTAATGCATACTTTGGATGTGGGTAGCTTGGGCATAAGAAGGTAGATTGTCCAAGAAACCGTGGCAAGGTCTAGGGTGCTAATGTGGTCCCATTGGGGAGAGGTAGTCCTCAAGGTGGAGCACGAAGGTACAATTGATTTTATTCTCTACATGGGAGGCAAGGGGTTGGTGAGGTCCCCGATGTTATTACTGGTATGTTGAAAATCTTTGATTTGATGTGTATGCTTTGATTGATCTAGGTGTCACTCTTTCCTTTGTTATCCCCTTTGTTGCTAAAAAGTTCCATATTGTCCCCAACTTGTTGCATTAGTCATATGAAGTGTCTACTCCTATTGGTGCCTCTACTATTGCTAGGAAATTTTACAGGAGTTGTCCTATTTGGATTTTGCATAAGTTGTTGCCTTGTGATCTTGTTGAACTAGACATGGTAGATTTTGATGTCATATTTGGGATGGACCGGTTGCATGCCTACTATGCTTCTTATTGATCGTAGAACCTGTAAGGTCAAGTTTCAATTTTCTAATGAACCCATCCTTGAGTGGGAAAGTCAAGATGTGGTGGTCAAGGGTAGATTCATTTCACGCATTAAGGCCCATAAGTTGATTTCTAGGGGGTGTTTGTATCATCTTGTAAGGGTTAAAGATATGGAGTCCAAAGTCCTTTCCATTGAGTCAGTTCTGATTATAAATGAGTTTCTTGATGTCTTCCCAACTGACCTTCCTGGTGTCCCTCTCGAAAGGAAGATAGGTTTTTGCATAGATCTCCTTCCCGATACTCAGCCTATCTTCATTCTCCCTGCAGTATGGACCTGACGGAGTTGAATGAGTTAAAAGAGCAATCGAAAAATTTGTTGGAGAAGGGATTTATTAGACCTAGTCAATCACCTTTGGGTGCTCTGGTGTTGTTTGTGAAAGAAGGATGGCTCACTCAGAATGTGTATTGAATACCGGCAACTCAATAGGGTCACTATAAAGAATAGGTATCCTCTTCAAAGAATTGATGACTTGTTTGACCGATTCTAAAGGGCTAGCTTCTTCTCTAAGATTGACTTTGGTTTGGGTATCATCAAGTAAGGGTGAGGGAGTCTGATAATCCCAAGACGGCTTTCTGGACTAGATATTGGCATTATGAGTTTGTTGTGACTCCCTTTGGGTTGACTAATGCACCGACCATCTTCATGGACCTAATGAATAGGGTCTTCAAACCTTATTTTGATTCCTTTGTTGTGGTCTTCATTGATGATATTTTGATAAACTCACATAGTAGGGAGGATCATATGGGTCTTTTGGGTGTTCTGTTGCAAAGGTTAAGGGAAGAGAGATTATATGCTAAATATGAGAAGTGTTAATTTTGGTTGAAGGAGGTTGCATTCTTGGGTCATGTGGTGTCAGGGTATGGTATAAAAGTGGATCCTAAGAAAACCGACATGATTAGAAATTATCCTAGACCATTGACACCGTCAAATATTAGGAGCTTTTTAGGGCTTGCGGGTTACTATAGAAGATTTGTGAATGGGTTCTACTCCATTGCTTCCCCTATGACAAAATTGACTCAAAAGAAGGTTAGGATCAAATCCACAGGGAATACAGGGCTTGATTACAAAATTTCAGCATAAATCATTTCTAGTATTTATAACTACAATCTCTAAATAGGGGGGGGGGTGTATTTCAAAAACAAAATTGTCACGCACCAAATTCCCAATAGGACGGACTGGCACCCGTTGCCGATAAGGCTTGGGAGAACTAACCTGTATCTATGCGCTTTCTGTATATATTATGAGGGATTTCTATGCTTGACAGGCCTTTAATAAAAATAAATAGTTATAACAAGCCAAAAGGAAATGCATATGACTAGGCCATTGGGGAAACGATGTTTAAAGTACGATACATGACCACACTTTAATTCACAGTCTACAAAGCCTCTAGATAAGAGAAAGCATCTGACAAGTGTCAGGACAGGCCCCGCCTCAGCTAACTATACAATACAAATATATAGACTCTAGACATGCAAAGCTCCAAAGCAACCTGAAGCTTGGTATCAGCAGCTGGATATCCTGTACTCCTACTGGGGAGATCTACTAGCACCTGTACCTGCAGCATGAAATG
>JAABOM020029058.1:0-55875 GCA_011800125.2 Solanum clarkiae
TAATATAATATAATATAATATAATATAATATAATATAATATAATATAATATAATATAATATAATATAATATAATAATCTTTAAGTTGGGGGTATTATAGTAATTTAACATTCAAGTTAGAGTGTTCAAACACTATTACAAAATCAATTATATCAACAAATAATGTTATAATTCAAAAATAAAACTGAAGATAACTAGGACTTTAGCAATATTACATATAATAAAAATTGTTGAGATAAATTTATAATATTAAATTTTCTATATAGAAAGAATTTAATAACTTTAGAGTATTTTATTGATTTTAATATTAAGATATATAAATTTAATTTGATTAGTTGCACAGACTAATTACCAAATATTATTATGAAATTATATTTATTAAAATAAGTAAAAGTCTAGTAAGCATACTTGAATTCAAGGTCCTTTACTTTAATAACATTTGACATTTGATAAATGTGGACAGAATTGGCTTCCAAGAAGAGCAATGAGTGCGCCAAGAGTAGCAGGAATTGTGCATGCCTTTGAAGGATGGGATGTACATGAGTGTGGAGATAAGATGATTGATGTTGAGAAGATTTGGCAAGCCAGCATCAAGCATGGATTCAAACCTTTAGCTTTTGCTGAAGGAGATAATCTTTAATTAATTCCAACTCCGACCTAAGGCCTTGTGTCTACTGTAGATGTCTTTGGCCAGTTATCATTACACAATATGATTTACTTTAACTACTCCTTTTTTTGTTACAACTACATTATCAAATTGTACTTTCATATGGATGGTGATTTCGTGCTGAAAAGCATTTGAATGTTGACAGTTAAATTTGTCTTTATTATTTACCATAAATTGAGGAAAGCATGTTAGAGTAATTTAAAGTGAATATATTACATAGTGAACGGAGGATAATTCATGTAATGACCTCAAAGCTCATTTCTGAAATTACCAATCTGATTACCATTTGGCCTTCTCGAAAGTTGTCTTGAGTCATTTATTGGATAAGTCCAAAAGTTGGTTTTTGAAAATATCGTAAAAGTTGGAGTTTTGCGAAAGAATTTTTTTTAAAAGGCTTAAAATTGAAAATTTCAAGTTTTGTGTTCATTTGAGTTTCGAGTGTCAAAATTTGATTCCTCGATTCCATTAGTTCCTAAATGCCAAATTTTATCTAGGAGAATTGACAGAATCAGATTCGGTGTTAAAATGGAAATTTTAAGCCCAAGGTTTTATTTTAGTTCATTTTGGATCATAGGTTACACTTTGGTCAACATTCGGGGTTCGAAAGCTCGTATTGAAATTTAATCAGTTTCGATGCTTTCAAGTAGTGAAAATGCTAGAAATGTTTTTGTCCTAATTTTTAGAGGTTCTGAGAATATGTTGAGTTTTTAAGTCCGAAACTACTTTAAACGATTCTTCTCAAGTTCGGAACACGGAGGTTCCAGATTTGAATTTTGACGGCTCCACTGAATCCACATTGTTTTTTCTGATAGGGCTCTACGTTTGATTTGTATTCACAGGATTCTAAATAAATTTTCGAGGGTCCAATTCTAGTTTTTATTGGTGCTAAGTGTTACTGGTGCAACTGTTATCTGGTGCATGTCCCATTGTTCTCTGTGCTTACGGACTAGATACCATGTTCGCGGAGATATGGGTACATTACCCTCCATGTTCGTGAGCCTCACTGCCGCGTTCACGAAGTATAGTGTAGTGAAACTATGCATTCGCGGACCTCATCGCCGCGTTTGCGGAGGGTTAACTCCTCTCTATTCTTCGCGTTCGCTAATAAGGCTCCGCGTTCATGGAACATTAGTGATGCCTGAAATAATAACTTGTGTAAAACAAAGAGTTTTATTTTGAATCACCATTTTCAACTTTTCAAGCTTCGTTTTCAAGAGAGATTTCGAGATTTTACAAGGCAAAGTAATTGGGTAACTATTTTCTAACATTTTCATTGATTTAGATTGATTAATTTACAATTTTAATTTCTAATTTTGGGATTTTAATTGTATAAATTGGAAAATTTCTCGGACTTCAATTTTTAAAATTTAATCACCGATTTCTCCCTCATCTTAACTCCATTCTCGAAACCATCTTCATCGTTGAACTCCTAATAACCTTGGGATTATTTCATGTTTTAAATTTTAGTTTTTGGCTATATTTTTCGTCATGAGATTTTTGATCATTTTATCCTTTTTCTCCGAACTAATTGATTTTAGAGTCATTAGATTCGTTATGTGATTATGATACTATATTTGAATAGATTGTAGTGATTTAGAATACCCTAGAAGGGGAAAGTGATGATTTTGACTTAATTCGTGACTTTATTTGAGACAAATGTATTTCTAATCTTCTGTTAAGCGTGAATAAACCTTGTTTGCTCCTATGTGTATGGAATTATGTATTTAGGGGTAGAATTGTATCATTGTAGGCTTGATCATGACTTTTTGAATTTAATAAGTGTTTATATGGTGATATATATTGACTTATCACTTAATTATGGTTTCATAACCTATGTGATCTTGTGAATCATTCTATATTGGTAACGAGATAGTACTTATATTGTGATATGACTGATACATTGAGACTACGGTGATATTGAGACATTGATGTTATAGCGCTACTGATGATATTAATCTATTAATGATATTGAAATATTGGGATCATTATGATGTTGATACTAAGATATAATCGTGATCATGCACATTCTATTTATTATTATTTGTGCATTAATATTTACGATGGCTATGACTGAGATATGAGTACAGTAACACGTGGATTGGTGGCTGAGGTCTCTGCCGGTCAAGTCAAGGTAATATACCTGCGGTCCGAGGTTATTTTAATGGGTTCGAGGTCTTCTCCAGATGGTTGAGCATTAGTCGAGGTTTTTGTTAGCAATGTCCATGGATATATAGTCCATTTGTCGCCCCCATAAGTTTCGACTGAGGCAGTTATTTGGTCAACGAATGTGTATCGTAGGACATATGTACATCACAATCCGACATTGCATCACATTACTGACATCTCATTGCATTCACTCCATCTCATATCATACTTGTTTCTTATTACTGTTGCATTACGTATGGAATTGTCTACTTATTATGTTATTGACCTGAGTATTGTTGGATGTATCTAGATATGATTGTGTGTTGAGACATTATGCCAAGAAATAAGTATATCTATATTCTTGAGGCTTATATATCTGGAACTTTTCTGAGTGCAGGGATATAGTTCGGCGTATTGTGGTTGGGATTTAAGGAGTCACTTGTGTTCTTCATCACTTTACTTTAGGTTAGTTCCATTTTGCTGAGTACCTTGTTATTTGGTTCTCATCCCTTCCTATATTTTCGTGGGTTTTGAGCCTGGTTCACCTTGCTAGCTTCTGATTATCTTGTAGATCGAGCTTTGGGATCTATCTAGAGGAAGATATTTGTTCCTTCAGCAGATCTTTGAAGATTCTACTATTATGTTTTGTTCTATTTGAGAACTAGACATCACGACATGTATTTCATTTGAGTATTCCATACTTAGATGCTTGTATATGTGACACCAGTTCTGGGATGGTTTTAGTTTGTTTTCTTCTACTTATCTAAATTATTAGACTATTATCTTTATTGTTAAGTGGTTTAGGCTTTGGGCTGACTCGCCCTGGTGGGTTAGGTGAGTGTCATCACATCCAAATTTTGGATCGTGATAATTTGGTACCAAAGCCCCAGGTTCATAGGTCTCACATGTGTACAAGCCTAGTCTCATTGAGTCTTGAGGATCGGTGCAGAGACATCCATTACATATCCTTGAAAGGCTATGAAGATGATTAGGAAACTCTCTTTTGTTTTGTTACATGTCCGTTTCTCCCATTCTAATCAATTCATGCATGGATTTTTTATGAGTGTTGAGTGTTCTTGTGTCCTTTGGACAGATGGTGAGCACCAGAGCTACTACTGCTACAAGATGAAGGGCGGTCGCCCCTGATGTTGCTATTGAGACCCTAGCTAGGGGTAGGGTCAGGCTCGAGGATGACCTAGAGGCCAAGGTCGAGGAGCCATACCGACGAGGGATTATAAGCGGGGTATCTCCCCTAAGCCGCTATGGATCTTAGGCAGGAGCAAGTTCAACATAATTTTGCTGCAGCATCACTACTCCAGGACACATTTTTGAGAATTATTAGTCTGTTAGAGACTTTAGGTAGATAGGTAGCTCACTTGACACTCTTGGTACTTCATAGACTCAGGTGAGGGGGCAGCCTTAGGATTAGTAGTAGAACCCCGAGGCCCAGGTTCAGGTTGAGCAGCCACTAGTAGCTCTGATTGATGAGATTCCACTAGTTGTTGTCTTTATTGATGATGAGCAGTGCAAGTATGAGAGATTCTGAAAGATGGACCCACCTCAGTTTCAGGGTGGGAAGACTGAGGATGCTCATGAGTTCCTGACTACTTGTAGAGAGTTACTAGATATTGTGGGACTAACAGAGACATATGGTGTGAGAGATGTCACTGTCCAAGTCTAATGGCTAGCTAGGGAGTGGTGGAGGACTTAAACAGGATCACTTCTAGCTGGATCTCCTTAGATGACTAGGGGAGACATTTTCTAATGCGTTCTATGATTGGTTTGTTCCTTGGAGTATCCGCGAGGATAGCTGATTGAGATTTGAGAGTTTGAGGTAGGGCACCATGATTGTTTCAAAGTGCGAGATCAAGTTTTGCAAGTTGGGCCATTATGCCACAGGTATACTTTCGACTGAGGTGGAGAGAGTTTGTCGGTTTGTGAGATGGCTGCTTTATCCTATTATATAGTCAGTATTCTAGGTATCTATAGATGGACCTTCTTTCTAGTATGTGGTTGGTGAGACCAAGGAGGTGGGGTTGATACAGAGGGAGGAGTTTGGGGACCCCAAAAAGGTTCATACATCAGGGCAGTACTCAGGTAGCTCATCAGGGGGCAGGTGTATGGTCAGAGCAGGTAGTTCTTTTAGGCATCACGAGGTTCATCTACCCTTTCCAGCTTTAGAGCGGGGATGAGGTCCCCGTGATTACTATAGTTCAAGGCAGAGTTCATCTAGTTCGTAGCAGAGGCCCATGGGCTAGGAGGATACATCATCCCTCCTACTCCTTCACAGTAGTGGTCCACCCCTATATCCTGCTCTGGCTGTGGATCTCCTGATCACATGATTAGCCAGTGCCCTAGACAGAATTATTTTTGGCCCCACTGTTCAAACTCCAGAGCACCTATCCTTGATTCAGCACCAGTAGCTAGCGATTCAGCCCTACAGACCAGGGGCCGGGGTAGTGGCCAGACCGATAGAGGTGGACGCATTAGTGGTAGAGGAGTAGGTGATACTTCTCCTTCTTCAGGTGGTAGAGGGTCAACTTTTATGATTAGAGTTTGAGGTGGTTATTACTATGCGTTTCCAGGTAGACTCGAGGCAGAGGCTTCCGATGCTGTGATCATAGGCATTGTTTCGATTTGCCATCGCCCTATATCTGTGTCATTTGATCCTTGCTCTACTTATTCATATATGTTTACTTATTTCTCCATAGGGTTTGAGTTTCCTTATGACTCCATGTCAATGTCTGTTCATGTTTCGACCTTAGTAGGAGAGTCTTAGTAGTGGATCAGGTATACCGATCCTGTCTTGTTACTTTGGCGGGCTACGAGACTTGGATATATTTGATTATATTGGATATGATAGATTTTGATGTTATTCTTGGCATAGATTGGCTATCTCTGTATCGTGCTATTCTTGATTATTATTATGCCAAGACCATAACTAATGTGTACCAAAATACAACACATTTGATGCTTAAAATATGAAATTTTGTGTCTTCTTAATGCGACTTTTTATAGGTTTTATGTGTTTTTGTGTTTGTTTTTGCAGAAAATAGAGGTTGGCTTGATTTTGGAAAAAGTTGTAGATTTTTGTTGATTCTAAAACAAAAATTTTAGAATTTGAAGTTCAGCCATACGAGCTCAAAGTACGGGTCATAGTCCTCACTACGACTCGTAGAAGGGGCCCCCATAGCAATTAACAGTGCTGATTGAAATTAGACCAAGAAATGTAAAAGTGGACTACGAGAAGACACTACAAGTCATAGGACAGACTATGACTCGTAAAAGTAGATTGTAGCAGTGAAGTCCAATATGCAAATGTTGATCATGAAAGCACAATTATGGCTCGTAGGTCACCCTACAAGCCATAGCTACGAACCATAGCAGACACCGACTATATTTTCTAATTATTTTTAAGGACTTTTTGTTAAATAGTATAAATAGTATAAGTTGGGTTCTAGGAGCAGCTTTTTGGGAGACTTTTCATTATTCTTAGAAGATTGTTCATAAGATAGGGTTTTAGGGAGAAATTTTTGGGTTTTACTTTGAGAGTCAAATTTGGGGATTTAGATTTACTTGTATATTAATTTCATCATTCAAGCTTGTGATTGTAACTTCAAAGAGGGTTTAATTGTTCTTCAATTTTCTTGGGTAAGAAATCCTCCATGTCTTCTTATTTCATTATTGATTTGTGTGCCCAAGCCATGAGTGGCCAAACCCACAACTTGGGGGTTGTAGGAACCATGAATAGCTAGTTCAATAACCCAGATTATTTGTATTTATTGACTTAAGTATTATTTTCATTTTCCTTTATTTTGTTTGTTGTTTAATAGTGGCCAACATTAAATCCCGCCTAGTGTCATGATCGCGATCAAGGTAGTGATGAATAGGAAAAGGAAATGGGTGACAGAATTTGATTGATATGTTCTTGTCTAATTAACCAAACCTGACCAAGGAGAGGTTGAATGGGACAATAGGTAATGGTTAGTTGGCACACTATATAATAAAATTCGACCTTTGCCTTTGCCCAAGGGTTGGAAGAACTTAAGTTACTGTCCTGCATGCAATGTCCCAATTTTGGTTGTGTTATCTAGGGTGTTTTAATTAGTGAATCATGGGGGAATACAATTTCCCAAGTTGCACTCCAAATTTTGTTATCTCTACATTTTCTTAGTATAGTTTTATTTTACCACAATCCATTGCAAACCCCCTTCTTGAGAATAGAGTTATTTGATGTTTGAAATGATTGTTGGTGAATCAATGTGGCAAAGCCCCATATTCCCTTTGGATTCAACTATAACCTACAGTTAGATTTTATATTTGACAACGATCAGTTTATCCTCAAAGTGAGAGGTACTGTTTGAGTGTGATCAAAATTAATGGTGCCGTTGCCAGGAAATACAGTGAGGTTTTGAATTGATTTCACTAGTAGTTAATTCAAGTGTTGATTACTTAGTTCTCTTGTATTTTACTTTTGTTTTTGTTTTTGTTGTTTAGTTTTTTCTGCAGGGTATACTAGGTGTATGCCTAAAACAAGGAACCAAGGCGGACCCTTAGCTCCAATTAATCTTGATATCCGACGTGTTGTAGGGAGAATGGCCCAAGCAAATATGGATATTGCGGTTGATGAAGCCATGGAACGAAATAATGATTATGTGGGTAGAGAGGAGAACCCGCCACCAAGCGAAAATAGGCCACACCATAGATATTTCAATGAAAATGCATACAGTTGGAATCAATATCGGTTGAATCCTATGGCCATGGACATCACAGGTGCTATAGTGCTACCACTACTACCGATAGACACTAAGTTTATGGTGTCAAGTGGATTACTCCAAATGCTTCAGAAGCGTGGGTTATTTGCGGGTCTACCTTCAAAGGTCCTCACAATCATCTTCATAATGTTGCATTTGTGTGTAAAAGTGTGATGGGTACATATATTCTTTCTATGGATGTTGTTGGGTTACATGCGTTCTCTCTATCTCTTACAGTAATGCAACAATATGGTTGTTAGAACTCCCATAGAGCTCAATCAGTAGTTGGACAGAATTGCAAAGAGCCTTCTCAAAGTGATACTTCCCAAAATCCAAAAAGCTCAAACTTAAGGACCAAATCAATAACTTTGAGCAATTGCTTGCTTATTCTATTAGCACAACATGGGAGACGTTCACCAAATGTTTGAGAATGGTTCCGAACCATAAGATCGTGGATGATGCCTTAGTGGAAATTTTCTATCGGGCTCTTGATGAGAATAGTCAAGCGTGTGCTGATACAATCATGGGAGGAATATTTCTTAGATCAACCATTCATAAGGATAGCAAAAAGGATAGAGCAAGTAGTGAAGACCAATAGAACATGGTGCCAAAGGGAGAGAGCTACTACAAGGACCTCATTTGCGGTGAGTGTTAGTTCAGAGCAAGCAAAGATCAATGATGAGATCATGCAACAACTTGCTCAACTCTGGACTAGTATGGACTTGTTGGTGAAATAAACTCAAGTAAAAAGTGTTCATGCGGTAGTCCATAACCTCAAAGAGCACCCACGTATAGTGAGTCATATTATGATAAAGATGCTTGCTTTGTTCGAGATCAAGTGGTAGGTTTTCAAAACAATGCCCAAGGGTCCAATCCGGACTATTGGCGTCAAGGTTCTGGAAATCAAGGTCAAAACTACAATCAAGAGGGTGTATATAGAGATAATCATGGTAGTTATGTTGAGTTAGATTGGGTGCCAGAAGCCGAGTTGGGTCGAAGAGATAGGGATAGAAATGGTCTATATTGAAATGACCCCAAAAAGTGTCCAAAGTTGTGCCTCGGAAGTGTCCAAAATCGTAATGGCTATAAATCACAAAATTCGTGCATGATATCGAAAATTCGACTTCATATTCTTGATCAAGGAGAAAAATTGAGTGGAATATGGGTATAAGTCAAATTTTAGAGCAACCATATCAAAATTTAAAAATCACAAAATGCGATTTCCAGAGAGTAGTGAGTGCTCCTTGCGCGACGTAGCCAGGGCGAGCCACTGTGTTATTTTTTTCCAGTTTTTTATTTCGGTCCAAGACTTTTGCGTCTTGGACCTAAGTCTTTCCATGCGTAAAAGTACATATACTTATCCATATTTTTCCTTCATATCATACAAGACATTCCCAAATATGCTCTCAAACACTCAGACAAATATTTCACCCAAAATTCAAGTGCCAAATCTCATTTCGGATCTTAAGGATTTATTCAAGCTTTAAGTCTCAATTTCCAATCTTCTTTAAGGAATTATCCAAAGTCAACATATGTGGTTTTCAACAATTGGGTCCTTTCACCCATGGTGCCCAAGATTCCTTTTAAACTAAATTACATGTTTCTAAGTTAATTTTACTTATGAGTCTTCTATTATGAATTTGACTATGAACTATGTTGGGGTTTTGTAAAGTGTGACTGGTTAAGCATATTTTAAGCTATGAATCTTTGATCTAACTTGAGATTTGGTGAAGGGTCTTGATGTACTTTGCAAGGTGGTATTACCAAATATTTGTGGCTTGATTTACTTCATGATTTCTTGCATGATTTCACTCTTTAGTTGCATGGTTTTACATTAGCATTGCACACCCACTAAGTGTTCGATAAAATGTCCAGTTAGGGTTCTTGAGCTATTGATAATCTATTGCATGACCTATGACTTGTGTGACTTTATGATGATGAAAGAAATGCTTATATTTATTGATTTCATGAATAGTATCTATAGTGTTGCAAGTTTACCACGCCTCGTTCGGGGATTTGTAGGCTCGAACAACCATGTTTGGGGGTTTGCACCTCAATTGCCTTGCTCGAGGGGTAGTAGGCCTGCACAACCATGTTAGGGTTTTTTTACCTCAATTGCCTCACTCAGGGGGTAGTAGGCCTGTGTAACCATGTTGGGGGGTTTGTATCTCAATTGCCTCGCTCGAGGCGTTGTAGGCCCGTGCAACCATACTAGGGGGTTTGTACCTCATCCGCCTCGCTCGGGGGGTGATAGGCTCGTGCAACTATGTTGGGGGGTTTGTACCCCAATTGCCTCACCAAGGAGGTGGTAAGCCTTGGTTACTAGTGACGCTCTCTTCCTACACATAAAAAATGTTCTATGTAGGCATGTTTTACTACAAGCATCATTTGTGCATGCCATATTGCTATATGCCCATTTATTGCCTAAACACGCATTTCGATTATGTTGCCTATTTCTTATTACATTGTATCCTACATACTTAGTACAGTCAAACATACTAACGCATACTCTATGCGTATATGATGTTACAATGTAGGAAATGAGCTCCACTTGATCATCCTCCTCCTCTACATGGCTAGTACGATTACTCTCAAAGAAAGTTGGTGAGTCCTCAATTTTGGGGACAATGTCTTTGATCTTATGTTATGTATAAAGACTCTCTTTCCTTTTATTGTGTGCTTTGACTATGAGTGTGAGCTCGGTTGCTTGTCTTGAACCCTACTAAGTTCTATGTTTAGAGCTGTTGTTGGAAATGTTTTGTAATGATGCTATGACTTTTGACTCTCTTGACTCTTTGATGTTTATGATGTTGAAGATGTCTCTTAGACCTGCATTGCCCCTTTTTCTATCTATTTTTGTTATTTTATTGTTTCCATGACCAAGGATGTGTAATGATATGTTAAGAGGCTTGATTGGGGTCCTTTTGGGTTCCCCATTTGCCGTGTCTCGTCAAGGCCCTAGTCTTGGGTCATGACAAACTTGGTATCAGAGCACTAGGTTGTTAATGGTCCTCAGCATCTAACACACCGCATTGATTAAAGTCTTTTTCATGGTTGTGTTGTGCTCCACAATTCTGAGTAAGAGGCTATGAGACGTTTTAGGAAATGTTTCCCTTCTTCTTACTCTACGTTGTGCTATAGAAGTTAAGTTAAGGTTCCCCCTAAAGATTGTTCTTTTCTATGCTAGATCATCCCAAACACAAGAGGAGAGCCTGAACATGTAAGGAACAACCGACTCATGGAGTGCTCCGGGATGTTCTCACTTTGCTAGCTCAAGTTGTGGCTAATCAAGTCAATCAAGGGGCCTAAGCCCCTCATGCTCCTACTATGTCATCTCAAGTGAGAGACATTATGAGGATGGACCCACCATATGTCAATGGGTCTAAGGTAGATGAGGACCCTCAAGAGTTTATTGATGAAGTATAGAAAGTGTTGGCTATCATGGGTGTAAGGTCAAAAGAGAAGGCGGAGTTGGCGGCTTATCAACTCAAGTGGGTGGCCCCAATATGGTATACTTAATGGAAGGAGGAGAAGGGGAATAGCAATGTTGTGTTATGGGAGGATTTTAAGGCGACTTTCCTCAATAAGTTCTTTCCTCTTGAGCTTAGGGAGGCCAAAATGATGGAGTTTATGAATTTGAAGAAAGGATCTATGAGTGTGAGAGAGTATGCCGTCAAGTTCAAACAACTCTCTAAATATGCACCAAATGTGGTTAACGACCCGAGGTCTAAGATGAATAAGTTTGTAATGGGTGTATCTAATTTGGTGAGTGAAGAACGTCCTACATATATTTTGATAGGTAACATTGACTTGTCCCACCTTATGACTTATGCTGAACAATTGGAGCGGGAGAGGTTGAGAAAGAGAAGGGGCATAAGGCCAAGAAGTCTCGTTTTGATGGTAAGTTCCAAAGTCTCAAAGGTGGCCGGTTTCTTCAAGGCCATGTCACGACCCAAACGTGGGCTTAGATGTGAGAGAATGAATGGGGAATTTGAAGGAACCCCAAAAAAGCCTCTTACTCATATCATACACACATCTTTTGTCATGGAATCAAGAAAAAACAACAAGAGAAAACATAAACAAGGGAAATTGGGACTAAGGGAGAGATTTTAATACTTAGATACATAGATAAGTCAAACTCAAGCATAATACATAACTTGTCCAATAAGACCTCCATACATAGAACTTAGCAGGGACTAAGATAAGCAACCGGCTCACCTTCATAGTCATAAGTTCCCAACATAAGAAGAGTCAATAGATAGCATAAATCAAGAGAAGTATGTCCTTGGAATTGAGGACTCACCAACTTGCTTATAGATATTACTAGCCACGTGGAGGAGGATGATGATCAAGTGGAGCACCAATTCCTACATGGTAACATCATGTAGGCATAAAGTATGCATTATTACATTTGAATGTACTAAGTATGTAGGATGCAATGCAAAAAGAGATAAGCAACATAGTCACAATACATAATAATAAGTAATAGATAGCATAATAGCAATATGGCATGTATGATCAATGCTTAAGTAAATCATGCTTTGCAAATCATTCAATTTGTGTAGATCATAAGACATAAGTGTGGGAAAAAACCTCAACCGACATAGAATAAGACAAGGGGAGCTATAACTTAGAATCTCGATGATTACCCCTCATTAGTAAAGAGGTGGTCTACTTGCTAAGGTAAACCATACTCTACCTTACGGGGTCCCACCCCATTTCGGATGATGTAACCCTCCTTACATGAACCTAACCTATTTCGAAAAGGATTTATGACCATGCTTCACCTTAGGGGGACCTGCCCCATTTCGAATTAAATGACCTTCCTTACGAGGTTCCGTCCCATTTCGGATTAAGTGACCTTTCTTATAGGGTCCCACCCCATTTAGGATTAAGTGACCTTCCCTATGGTGTCCTTCCCCATTTCGGATTAAGTGACCTTCCTTACAGGGTCCCGCCCCATTTCGAATTAAGTGACATTTATTAAGGGGTCCCGCCCCATTTGAAATTAAGTAACCTTCCTTATGGGGTCCCGCCCCATTTCAGAAAGGCATTTTTATGGTAGAGTGCACTAAATAAATCCACTAGTATAACAAGGGTAAACGATATACTCCTATGCTACATAGTTCAAGGAAAAAGAGCAACCTTCCATCCATCGTTGCTAAGTCTAATCCCACAGAATACTTATAATAATCACAGTTTAATAACTTAAAATAAATATAGAGAAATAGCATGAGTAGCTCCAAAACATCCTTGACCTACAAATAGTGAGCCTAACTTCAATCATAAGAATAGATCATTATCATACACTATTCTTACATTAAATCAAAAGGCTCACAAGAGGTAGCATTCTTTAAAAAGGGCTTAATCCGGCTATACAACATCATCAACATTTTCGTGAGTTTAAACGTATCTTTAGAAAGCCCAAAATCATCATAAAGTCACTTGATTCATAAATCATACAATAGATCATTAAACTTTATGAATCCTTGAAAAGGCATTTTATCAAACGCTTGGTGGGTGTGTAATGCTAGTGTAAAACTATGCAATTCAGGAGTGAAATCATGCAAGAAAATTCAATGTCAATCCACCCTATAACACTTGGTAATACCCTTATACAATATACATCAAAAACCTTAATCGAATCCCAAGGTAGATCAAATATTCATAGCTTAAAACGTGCTTAAACAGTCAAACATTTATGAAACCCCAACATAGTTCATAGTCAAATTCTTAATAAGTAAGACCCATGAGTAAATACACTTTGAAACATGCAATTTATGTAAAAAGAAAGCTTGGGCACCATGGGTGAAAGGACCCAATGGTTGAAACCCACATACCTTGACTTTGAAAATTCCTTATAGAGGATTTGAATGGAGACTTGAAGCTTGGATGAATTCCTTAAGATCTAGAAGAGATTCGGACAATTGAATTTTGAGAGAAATATTAGTCTATGGGTTTGAGAGAGTATTGGGGAATTTCTTGAATGATATGAAGGTGAAATATGGCTAAGTATAGGTATTTTCACATATGGGAAGGCTTAGGCCATAGACCCAAAGGCCTTGGACCGGACAACAAAAACTGGGTAAAATAACACCTCTCCGCGCCCCTGGGGAGCACTAGCTCATTAAAAATCGCTCACTTTGCATTTTTAAATTTTGATACGGTTGCTCTAAAATTTGGGTTAGACCAATTTTCCACTTAAATTTTCCCCTTGAACAAGAATTTAAAGTCTGGAGTTTCGATATCACGCACGGATTTTAAGATATATGGAAATTAGGATTCCGGGCACTTCCGAGGCACATTTTTGAGCACTTTTTGGGGTTGTTTCAATATCTACCCCTTGGGAACATTCGACCCTGAATGTCAAAGAAGCATACATAAGAAGAGTAATCCTGAAGAAATCAGCCCCAATAAGAATGCACCAATACATTTAAAACACAATTTTCAAAATCTCAACATAGTGTTAAAATCATCATGAACTTGTCAACATAAATGTGAATGCATACAAATGACATAGGGTCTGAAACATAAGATTTGAGATCAAAAAAAGGACTTGATGTGTTATCATAAACTTGAATAGAATGAAAGAGGTATGGATATTGCTTCTCCATATCCGCTCCGGCTCCCCGAGAGACACTTTTGACTTGATGATTCTTCCAATGAGCCTTGACGAACACTACATCCTTATTAATCAACTCTTCCACCCTTCCATTCAGTACCTCCACCGGGACCTCCTCCTTAGCCAACTTATCCTCCACAACACCCACAACCTAAAAGATTTCTATAGCACTAAAGTCACCAACACATCCCCTCAACCTAAAAACATGAAGAACCGGATGAACCATATCCATATCCGTAGGAAATTTCCATTCGTATGCAACCTTTCCAACACTCTATAAGACCCTACCACCCGGAAACTCAATTGACAACCTTATTCACACATAGTCCACTTGGTACCATAAACTACCATCTCTTCCTTGGGAGATAACCTCCATCCTACCATCTTTTCACTCAAAACTTCGGACTTTAATAAGGCGGAATGAAGGCCTTACTTAAACTAGACCTCTTAAACCAAAGAAGACTCGGAACCATTAAGAACACTACACTACCATTATCAACTTTCTCCAACCTAACACCCAATCTAACCAATAGATGGACCTCTCTAGTCACCTCTTTGCCACCATCATCCACATATGCTAGGCTTCCCCTATACACCCTACTTAGAGTATCGAACATAACATTAGCACTATTGGGGGAATAATGCACATTTATATCATAATTCTTAAGGAGCTCTAACCACATTCTTGTTACCCACAATTCACATTTGTCATAATTAGCAAACAACCTCTCATCCCCCAAGACTTACAACACTACCCCTAAATATTTCACAAGCTCTAAATAAATCAATACTTCATCTCTAGAGACCACCACAACATGTAAAGGTAGGGTTTGAAGACCCTATTTATGAGACCTATAGACATAACCGGTGCATAAGTCAACAAAACAATTCCACCAATACTCAAAATGCTCACTCCTAGTCCGAAAAGACACCTAGGGATATCACTTACTCTCATCCTCACTTGGGAAAAAATCTGATCTCAATCTCAGAAAAGTGACTAGTTTATTGTAGTTAACCAAATAGATCATCTATCCTTAACCATCATATTACAACCTTATAGGTTCTATACTCATAGGAAGCATGATATGCATGTAGCCAAACCACCCTAAGATCTCCAACCCATCAAGCCAACTTTAACAAAGATCATAAGACAAGACCCTATGCAATACAAACATGGGGCAACCCCCATAAGCCCTTTCTAGCCAAAATAGACTCAAATAACCAAATCGTACTAGCAACAAAAGGAATAATGAAAGGAATAGCGACTCTTGAAACTATGAAAGCATGCACAACAAAAATCAAGAAAACCCTTAACATTGAGGTAGCATCATCGGGCACCTCATCCCCTACTTGCCTCCTTTGAAGAGCATAGAACTGATTACGCCATGGAGCACCCCCTTGGCCTTGAGGGCGACCATCTCTACCTTCGGCTTGAGCATAAGGACAATCAATAACCTTGTGACCCATTTCGCCACATCCAAAGAAAGCACTAAAGTTCCTCCAACATGGGCCCACCATGGTTCTTCCTACACGTAGGGTGCTTGGGCTTGGGGCCTCCACCATTACCACCCTGTTATCTTGGTTATCATTAGCAAATCTTCCATTAAGATCATTGGAAGACCCTTGGCCTTGATGAAACTAACCACTCTTAGGACTTTGAAACTTACCATCAAAACTGGCCCTCTTGGCTGTCACACCCGAAGTCCCACTAAGGCGGACTGGCACCCATTGCCAATAAGGCCTGGGAGAACCAACTATACATATTATAAGGGATTTCTACATTCAACATGCCTTTACAAAAGTAAACAGTAATAACAAGCCAAAAGGAAATGCATATGGCAAGGCCGTTGGGGCCACGTTATCTAAAGTATGAGACATGACCACACTTTAATTTACACTATCTACAAAGCTTCTAGATAAGAAAAAGTATCTGATAGGGGTCGAGACAGGCCCACCTCGACTAACTATACAATACAAAAATATAACTCTATACACACAAAGCTCCGAAGAAACCTGGAGCTTGGTAACAATAGTTGGATATCCTGTACTCCTACTGGGGAGATCTACTAGCATCTGTACCTGCAGCAAGAAATGTACGTCCCCCATAAGGGATGTCAGTACGAGATAATGTACTGAATATGTAAGACAGGAAATACTGTATATGAAGTAACAACTCAAATGAAACTATACACAAGTGTGGGATAAGAGACCACCTGTAGTTCTACTGTGGGATCCTATATTTTATGTTCTTTTTATTACTTTATCTTTACTGTATAATCTGCGCATAGCATGTAGTACAAATTCCCAGCTGATCAGTGGTAAATATATATCGGGATCACCCCTTGGTCTACCCCCGTGATAGGATCGACCATAGCTAGGTGATTCTTCCACCCCTCGAGTTACCACCCATCAATAGGCAATATACTTTATCTTTCAATTACTTTTGAGATGATTCTTTTGATGGTCATAATATTAGAGCTATAGGACTATAGATGTAGCATGTGACATATAAATAATTATACAAGACAATATGACAATGAAAAGAGTACGTTACACAATTAATAAAATGCATATGAGATGAAATAACTCGTGAACTTTATTTAGCAACAAGAACCCATGTAACTTGGTATCGACGTATGTATGTAGATTTGAAGGTTACTGTGTATGGGAGCGTATGAACATGTGAAAGAGGGGAGAAACGGTTAATAGTTGTGTCAGAGTTGGTAAATGCCTTTATGTGCCAAGGAGGAATCTAGATTTCATGCCAAGTAAATATGAAATCAAGTAGCCTTATATACCTCGTTGTATGACATCGTTACTACCTTGGAGAGACTGCTTTTCCCCCAAAAAAGTTATCTACAATATATTAGGCAATAAGACTAGTATTAGCAGTAGAGAAATACTTCTTGGCAGCCCAATATCATAAAAACTAACACCTGGGCAGCAAGCTTATAATTAGCGACACAAAGGCATTCCTTCAACCTTTTCACGTATAATCGTATTTTCTAAGAACAATTCTTATGTACATATCATAAAAATCTTGTTTTATACTCGAAAAAGTCTTGCAAAAACTCATAAGTCCCAACATGTAACAATTATACACAACCTACAAGTAGGCAGCATAACATTACGTCCCTTTGCTACATTACGATGTCAACAATTCCAAACTCTTACCAACTTCAACCAAACTGTTCCTACAATATTTATACATAAAAACAATCATAAAATAGTTCAAATATAGTCCTCAAAATAGGTGTACGATGTGAGACCATAGTCCTCCATCAATCAGCCCACAATTTCTACAAACAATACACTTAGGATAACATGTTAAACCTCGATTGTTTACGTATAACCATATAGTGTAACGACCTTTATACATCCTTACAGAACTGAAACAAATTAAGAAAAGAAACCTTCTTTTATAATCAAGCCATCGAGAAGAGAAAATATCCCAAATAAACAAGAAAAGTACACAACAACCCATGGAACACATGCTGTCCAAAAATTTGAGCATATACTTAACCAACATAGTCTCTTGTTTTTCATAAGAAAACTATACTAAAAACATAACTAAACTTACTTACTATTACCTTCAATATGTAGGTATTCTCCAAGATCCCTAAAAGTCTCCCTGTGGCTGCTTTGCAAGGTTAAGAAAATGTAGAGAGAATGCTCGTGAAAGCTGATTTTGTTTTTACAAGTTGAAGTGTCTTAAAGGTGCTGCTTGTAAGCCCTTTTAAAGAGACAATTTTTGCCGACTTTCACTTGAATATTATAACCTTATTTTATCAAGTTAGTAATGTACCATTTTGACCCTTTCACTTGGGCATTAATGGGTTGCAAATTGATGGGCCTTTGCTGCCCATTTTCCCCTTCTCTTTAGTTAGTTGGGCCTAAATTATCAAATGTGTTGTAATGGGCTTGGAAACTTTTTCTATTCCCCTTAGGCTGAAAGTCTATTTATGATGCTAAAATACAGGCTAAAGTTACACCTTTAACATGGACTTTATCCATAATCGGACTTGGACAAATTCGACGTCGGGCCTTGTCTCCGTCTAGCTAGCAAGTTTAAGTTAAGGAAGCAGGTGACTCACCTGCTAGCTTCCTAAGTCCTGCAAGTACCTTAATTCTCCCACCTTGTTTAGAGCCATGATATCCTCAATTTGACATAAAACTTGTATACATTCGATCCTCTTAAGCATTAAACGTACATATTACCCTCTAATATGAGATTCAAGCACTTTTAAAAATGGATGCTAATTTGACCAAACTATATAATGTTTCATTTTTGTAGAACTAGTATATGTAAGATGTGGGGTGTTACATCCCCTCCTCCCAGGAACATTCGTCCTTGAATATTAGCACAATTGGATATCTTAACTAAGTTTAATCGTTTACTTAAACAAACTTTTGACAACACACTAAGTATTCAATCACACGTACCTATTAATGTCCTTCCTCTGCCTATTGGAATTCCTCTTTAGCTTTAAATAAGTAAGGGTATTTTGATTTCATCACGTCCTCAGCCTCCCATGTCATCTCTTCTGCTTGCTGGTTTCTGCAGAGTACTTTTACTGAAGCTATTTGTTTATTCCTTAGTTTCTCAACTTGACAATCTAGAATAGAAATAGGTATCGCTTCATAGGTAAGATCATCTGTAACCTGAATATCCTCAATAGGAGTTATACGGGATGGGTCACCTATGCATTTTCGAAGCATTGAGACATGAAAAAATGGATGAACCATTGAAAGCTATTGGGGTAGCTCTAACTCATATGCAACCTTCCCAAACTTCTTATTAATTTTATATGGCCCTATGTATGTAATGTGGGCTCATTCTTACCAAATCTCATAACCCCTTTCATTGGAGATATCTTTAAGAATACCTAATACCCTGTTGAAAACTCTAGTCCTTTCCTTCTAGCATCTGCATATGATTTGTTACGACTTTGGACTGTTTCTAGCCGCTGCTGTATTACCCTAACTTTTTTCATGGTTTGTTGTGCTAGATCTGCCCCAAGCAAGGTGGTTTCACCCACTTCAAACCATCCAATCGGCGACCTACATTTCCTTCCATACAAAGCTTTGTAATGTGCCATCTTGATACTTGAGTGGTAGCTATTATTATAGGCAAATTCAATAAGTGGCAAATGGTCTACCCAACTACCTTTTAAAGTCCAATGCACAGGCTCACAACATATCTTCAAGTGTTTAAATAGTGCGCTCCGCTTGACCATCTGTCTGAGGGTGGAATATTGCACTCAAATTCAGTTTTCTCCCTAAACTCCTTTGGAAGGACTTCCAAAACTTTGTGGTGAATTGAGCACCTCGATCAAATATAATGGAGATTAGGACTCCATATAGCCTAACTATCTCCTTGAGGTATAGCTTGGCATACTCTTCAGATATATAATCACTCTTAACTGGCAAGAAGTGTGCTGACTTTGTGAGTCTATCAACTATTACCATATGGGGTAAATCTTTTGAAATGAGCGATGCAACCCAGTAACAAAAAATCCATATTAAACATATCTCACTTCCATGTTGGAAGCTCTGTACACTGCATATAACCTCCTGGCTTTAAGTGCTCTATTTTGACTTGTTGGCAATTTGGACATTGAGCGACAAATTCTGCAAGGTCCCTTTTCATGCCTCCGCACCAAAACATTCCCTTTAGGTCATGATACATCTTATTTGATCCTAAATGGATGAAATATCTAGAATGATGGGTTTTGTCCATTATCATCTTTCTTAATCCATTAATATCAAACACACATAATCTATTTTGGCAATACAGTACTCTATTTTGTGTAAGGTCAAAGCCCTTCATCATACCCTGACTCACCTTGTCTTTAAGTCGTTGTAAAATCGGATCCTCGAACTATTTTTCTTTCACCTCCATTACTAATGAAAACACTGCAGCATTAGGTACAACAACCCCTTCCTTTGGGGTTTTAAGAAGGCGAACTCCCAAACTAGCTAGTTGATATAGATCCTTAGCCACTCCTTGACTTAATGGGCTGGTCACCAGTATTCATGATTGTCTTATGAATCAGAGCATCAGCTACCACATTTGCCTTCCCCGGATGGTATAGTATATCCACATCGTAATCCTTTATTAGATTTAGCCATCTCCACTATTTTAAATTTAGGTATTTCTGCTTAAAAATGTACTGCAAACTCTTAGATCAGTATATATGTTAAGGTGAACCCCATACAAATAGTGGCGCCATATTTTCAGAGCAAACACAACTGCTGCTAGCTCAAGATCTTGGATAGTTTTTCATGTGGTTGTAGTTGTCTAGAGGCATAAGCAATTACCCTACCTTGTTGTGTAAGTACACATCCTAAACCAACTCTTGAAGTATCACAATACACTGCATAGCCCTCAGTGCCTTTTGGAATTATTAGCACAGGTGCAGAAGTTAGTCTGCTTTTCAACTCATGGAAGCTCCTTTGCATCATTCCATTGGAACTTGGTTGCCTTATGTGTCAACTTTATTATAGGTGCAGAAATAGAAGAAACTCCTTCAACAAAACTCTTTAGTAACCTTCTAACACTAGGAAACTCTGAACTTCCGTGGGTGTTGTTGGCCTTGGCCAATCTTTCACAACGTCTGTCTTTTATGAATCAACCCTTATTCCCTCAGCGGACATAATCTGACCCAAAATGCAACTGATTTTAGCCAAAATTCACGTTTAGAAAACTTGGCATACAACTGTCGATTACGAAGGACTTGTAACACCTGCCATAAGTGATTGCATGGTTCTCTTCTAATCTTGAATATACCAAAATGTCATCTAAAAATACTATCACAAACACATCCAACAATGGTTTAAATACCCTACTCATCAGATCCATAAAAATTGCTGGTGTATTCGTTAGCCCAAATTACATAACAAGAAATTCAAAGTGACCATAGCATGTCCTGAAAGCAGTCAGGTATATCTTTCTCCTTTACCCTTACTTGGTGATAACCTGATCTCAAATTAATTTTTGAAAAGCATTTGGCATACTGTAATTAATCAAATAAATCATCAATCCTGGGAGGGGGTATTTATTCTTAATTGTCACTCTATTCAATTGTTGATAGCACTATACATTCTCAAGGTGCCATCCTTTTTGCGTACAAATAGAGTTGATGCACCCAAGGGGACACACTAGGTCTTATAAAACCCTTCTCCTATAAGTCTTTTTACTGCTCTTTTAATTTATGCAATTCTGCCGAGGCCATTCTATATGGAGGGATAGAGATAGGTTGAGTGCCTGGAAGTAAGTCAATACCAAAATCTACTTCTCGTTCCGAAGGTAAGCCTGGAAGTTCTTCAGGGAACACATCAACAAATTCATTCACTACTGGAACTGATCGAAGAGTTGGCAATTCTACCTCCATATCCTTTACTCTAACTAAATGACATATATACCCCTTAGATGTCATCTTTCTGGCCTTAAAATAAGAGATAAACATACCCTTTGGTGATTATGTAACAACTGATCCAGTAGGTTGTGATATATCCCCCGTACGTCTCCCTGGGCAATCTCTCATCATATGCCCTGGTGCACCGCACCAATAACAAATATTTGTCCCAGCATGACATATACCTGAATGACTTGTTCCACACTATTTAAAAAGCTACTTAGGAGTCATTTGCTGGCCTGCCGAATATCCTGTTGTCCAAGCACCTTGTCCTTCACCTCGTTGACCAAGCTAATTACTTCTAGACCGTTGAAGTTGTAGTGGAGCACTGGCTGCAGAGAGGAGGATGATGGCCTAGGTGGTCTATTAGAAAATCGAGGCCTAAGCTCACCTTGGGATGGTGTAAAATGCAATGTAGATCTGGCCCTTTCGGCCCGCCACCTTTCCAACTCTTGTGTCCTTCTTCTCTGCCTCTGATCCTCTAATTTCTACGAAAAAGCTTGCATACTCGCTATCTTCATGTCTTTATTCAAGGAAGCAATGGTACAGTCTCTGACCAAATATGTATCCAATCTATCCACATATCAATGAACTCTATTTTCCATAGTAGCAACTACATTAGGAGCATACTCGGCCAAGGAACTAAATTGAAGGATATACTCCCTCACACTCATATTCCCTTGATGGAGATTCAAGAATTGATTTGCATGGGCCTCTCGAATTTCTAATGGCAGGTAATGGTCGAAAGATGCCTCTTTGAACTCTTTCCAGGTAGTTAGAGGTGCATTTATATCCTTGGATTGCTTCCAAGCTTCATACCACAATATAGCCACACCTTTCAACCTATATGTCGCTAACTCAACAGCTTCTGTACCACTCATATGCATAACATATAAAGTGCGTTGAATCTAATCAATAAAGTCTTGTGGATCTTCATTAAGATCTGACCCAATAAAGGATGGAGGGTCCAAATTAAGGAAGTCACATATCCTCGTGCTAGTTGCACTATTTGCACCACTTTCACCTATAACTAGACATTCGTGTCTTTGACCTTGGACAACAACTATACGAGTTTATAGTTGGACTGCATTTCTTAGACCCTATACGGTAGATCAATAGATGGTTCTTGGGGAATTTCACTACTTCCTGGTTCATCAAGAGTTGGAGGAGTTGGAGATGTCTATGACAGAGACCTTTCTTGAGCCTCATTTCGTTGTCTCACCCAACTGGGTATACCAACCACCACTTCTACTTCCTTTCCTTTACCTTTATTTGTCCTGGTTTCTGGCATACTTGTTGTATAAAACAATTTAGGGGTTAGAGACAATCCACCTATTACACTTGGCTCTATGGCACGATCTAAACAATGAAAAGAAAGTAACAACTCCTAAATGCCACGTAGCCTCTTGCTTATAAATGTGGTGCACAACACATCGGTAAACAAGACTCTACATAAACAGGACTTTGTAGACTCCCTAGGATGACCCTCTCTGATACCACTTTTGTCACGCCCAAAGTCCAGTTAAGGCAGACTGGCACCTATTGCCGATAAGGCTCGGGAGAACCAACCTGTATCTATGTGCTTTCTATACATATTATAAGAGATTTCTACAGTCAACATGTCTTTAAGAAAGTAAACAGTAATAACAAGACAAAAGAAAATGTATATGGCTAGGCCATTGGGCCACGTTGTCTAAAGTTTGAGACTTGATCACACTTTAATTTACATAGTCTACAAAGCCTCTAGATAAGGAAAAACATCTGATAAGGGTCGGGATAGGCCCCGCCTTGACTAACTATACAATACAAAAATAGAAGCTCTAGACACACAAAGCTTTGAAGCAACCCAGAGCTTGGTAACAATGACTGGATATCTTGTACTCCTACTAGGGAGATCTACTAGCACCTGTACCTACAATGTGAAATGTATGTCTCCCATAAGGGATATCAGTACGAGATAATGTACTAAATATGTAAGGCAGAAAATACTGTATATGAAGTAACAACTCAAATGAAACTATGCACTAGTGTAGGATAAGAGACCACCTGTAGTTATATTATGGGATCCTATACTTTATGTACTTTTTATTAATTTATCTTTACTGTATAATCTGTGCACAACATATAATACAAATGACCATCTAATCAGTGGTAAATCTATATCAGGATCGGCCATGGCAAAGTTTTCCTTTAACCCCTTTGGCTACCCCTAGTGATAGGATCAACTCTTGCTAGGTGATTCTTCCACCCCTTGGGTTTCCACCCATCAATAGGCAGTATATTTTATCTTTCAATTAATTTTGAGATGTTTCCTTTGGTGGTCATAATATTGGAGCTGTAGGACTGTAGATGTAGCATCTGATATGTAAATAATCATACAACACAATATGACAATGAAAAGAGTACATTACATAATTAATGAAATGCGTATGAGATGAAACAACTCGTGAACTTTATTTAGCAACAAGAACCCACATAACTTAGTATCCAGGTATTCTGCAGATTTGAAAGTGACTATGTATGGGATCATATGAACATGTGAAAGAATTGAGACACGTCTAAAAGTTGTGTCGGAGTTGGTAAGTGCCTTTTTGTGTCAAGGAGGAATCTAGATTTCATGCCAAGTAATACAAAATTAAGTAGCCTTACATACCTCGTTGTATGACCTCGTTACTACCTTGGAGTGACCACTTTCCCCCTAAATATTTATATACAATATATTAGGAAATAAGACTAGTATGAGCAGCAAAGAAACACTTCTTGGCAGCCCAATATCATAAAAACTAACACCCAGGCAGCAAGCTTATAATTAGCGACCCAAAGGCATTCCTTCAGTCTTTTCACTTATAATCGCATTTTCTAACAACCGTTCTTATGTATATGTCATAAACATCTTGTTTTTACTCATAACAGTATTATAAGAGCTCATAAGGCCTAACACGTAACAATTATACACAACATACAAGTAGGCAACGTAACATTATGTCCCTTTGCTACATTACGGTGTCAACAATTCCAAACCTTTACCAACTTCAACCAAATTGTTCCCACAATATTTATACGTAGAAAAAGTCCTAACACACTTCATAAATAGTCCTCAGAATAGGTGTAGGATGTGAAACTATAGTCCTCAATCAATCAGCTCACAATTTCTACAAACAATACACTTAGGATAACACGTTAAACCTCGATCATTTACGTATAACCACATAATGCAGCAACCTTTATACATCCTTATAGAACTGAAACAAATTAAGAAAAGCAACCTCATTTCATAATTAAGACCTCGAAGAAGAGAAAATCTCCCAAATAAACAAGAAAAGTATACAACAACCCTTGGAACACATGCTGTCCAAAAGTTTTAGCATGTATCTAACCAACATAGTCTCTTGTTTTTCATACAAAAACCATACTAAACAAATAAGTAAACTTACTCAGTATTACCTTCAAGGTGTAGGGCTTCTCCAAGAACCCTAAAAGTCTCCTTTTGGCTTCTTTGCAAGGTTAAGAAAGCGTAGAGAGAAAGCTTGTGAAAGCTGATTTTTTTTTTACAAGTTGAAGTGGCTTAAAGGTGCTACTTGTAAGCCCTTTTAAAGAGGCAATTTTAGCTGACATTTTCTTGAATATTTAACCATATTATATCAAGTTAGTAATGTACCATTTTCTCTTTTCCCTTGGGCCTTAATGGGTTGCAAATTGATGGGCCTTTGCTGCCCATTTTTCCTCTTTCTCTTTAGTTAGTTGGGCCTAAATTATCAAATGAATTGTAATGGGCTTGGGCCCTTTTTCTATTCTCCTTAGACTAAAAATATAGTCCATTTATGATGCTAAACACAATCTAAAGTTACACCCTTAACATGGACTATCCATAATCAGACTTGGACATATTCGACGTCGGGCCTCGTCTCCGTCTAGCTAGTAAGTTTAAGCCAAGCAAGTAGGTGACTCACCTGCTAGCTTCCTAAGTCCCGTAAGCACCTCAATTCTCTTACTTTGTTTCGTGATCTCGTTAATTTGACATAAAACTTGTATACACTTAATCCTCTTAAGCATTAGATGCACATATCGCCCTATAACATGAGATTCAAGCACCTTTAAAAATGGGTACTAATTGACCAAACCATATCATTTTTCATTTGCGTAGAACTAGTACATGTAAGATGTGAGGTGTTACATCCCCCCTTAGTAACATTCATCCTTGAATGTTAGCACAATTGGATAGTTTAACCAAGTTTAAACCTTTACTTAAACAAACTTTTGACAACACATGAAGTATTCAATCACATGTACCTATTAGTGTCCTAACTCTGCATATTGGACTTTCTCTTTAGCTTCAAATAAGTAAGTGTATTTTGATTTCATCGCGTCCTCAGCCTCCCATGTTATCTCTTTTGCTTGCTGGTTTCTCTAGAGTACTTTTACTGAAGCCTCTTACTCATATCATACACACATCCTTGGTCGCGAAAGCAAGAATACACAATAAGAGAAAAAAAATCAAGGGAAATTGGGACTAAGGGAGAGAGTTTAATGCTTAAATACATAGATGAGTCAAACTTAGATATAATACATAGCTTGTCCAACAACGCCTCTGGACATAGAACTTAGTGTGGGCCAAGACAAGCAATGGGGCTCACCCTCGTAGTCATAATTTCCCAACATAAGAAGATTCAATAGATAGCATAAATCAAGAGAAGTATGTCCTCGAAATTGAGGACTCACCAACTTGCTTGAATAAATATTACTAGCCACGTGGAGAAGGAGGATGATCAAGTGGAGCTCCGATTCCTAAATGGTACCATCATGTGGATATAGAGTATGTGTTAACACATTTGAATGTACTAAGTATGTTAGATACAATGCAACAAGAGATAGGCAACATAGTCAAAATGCGTAATAATAAGAAATAGATAACATAATAAAAACATGGCATGCATGATCAATACTTAAGTAAATCATGCTTTGCAAATAATTTAATTTGTGTAGATCATAATACATAAATGTGGGAAGAAACCTCAACTGACATAGAATAAGACCAAGCAAGCTATAACTTAGAATCTCGATGATTACCCCTCATCGGTAAAAAATGTGGTCTGCTTTCAAAGGTAAACCATACTCCATCTTATGGGGTCTCGCCCAACCCCCCATTTTAGAAAGGGTTAATGACCATGCTTCACCTACCGGGACCTGTCTTATTTTGGATTAAATGACCTTCATTATGGGGTCCCGCCCCATTTTGGATTAAGTGACCTTCTTTAAGGGTTCCACCCTATTTCAGATTAAGTGACCTTCCTTATGGGGTCCCACCCCATTTCAGATTAAGTGACCTTCCTTACGGGGTCCTGCCTCATTTCAAAAAGGCATTTTTCATGGTAGAGTGCACTAAATTGATCCACTAGTATAGCAAGGGTAAAAGATATAGTCCTATGTTTGGACATAGTTCAAGGAAATAGAGCAACCTTTCATCCATCAGTGCGGAGTCTAATCCCATGGAATACTTATAATTATCATACTTTAATAACTTACAATAAATATAGAGACTTATCGTGAGTAGCTCTAAAACATCCTTGACCTCAAATAGTGCGCCTAACTTCAAACATAAGAGTAGATCATCATCAAACATTGCCCTTGCATTAACATCAAAAGGCTCACAAAAAGGTAGCATTCTTGAAAAAGGGCTTAATCCAACTATACAACATCATCAATATTTTCACGAGTTTAAACACATCTTTAGAAATCCTAAAATCATCATAAAGTCACTTGACTCATAAGTCATACAATAGATCATTAAACTTTAAAAATCCTTGAAAAGACATTTTATCAAACACTTTGTGGGTGTGTAATGTTAGTGTAAATCTATGCAATTCAAGAGCAAAATTATGTAAGAAAATTCAATGTCAAACGACCCATAAACACTTGGTAATACTCTCATGCAATATACATCAAAGCCCTTCATCAAATATCAAGATAGATCAAAGATTCATAGCTCAAAACATGCTTAAACAGTCACACTTTTATGAAACCCCAACATAGTTCATAGTCAAATTCTTAATAAGTAAGACCCATAAGTAAATCAAGTTTGAAACATGCAATTTATGTAAAAAGAAAGCTTGTCCACCATAGGTGAAAGGAACCAATGGTTGAAACCCACAAACCTTGACTTTGGAGAATTCCTTGACGAGGATTTGAATGGAGACTTAAAGCTTGGATGAATTCCTTAATATTCAGAAGAGATTTGGACACTTACATTTTGAGAGAAGTAGTTGTCTGAGGGTTTGAGAGACTATTGGGGAATGTCTTGAATGATATGAAAGTGAAATATGGCTAAGTAAAGGTATTTTCATGCATAGGGAGGATCAGGCCCAAGACTAAATGCCTTGGACTGAAAAACAAAAATTGGGCAAAATAACACCTCTCTGCGCCCCTGGCGAATCATGCCTGGGGTGCGCTAGCTCACTAGAAATTGCACTCTTTACATTTTCAAATTTTAATATGGTTGTTATAAAATTCAGGTTAGACATATGCCCCACTCAACTTTGCCTCCTGAATAAGAATTTGAAGTCGAATTTTTGATATCAGATACAAATTTTGAGATATATGGAAATTACAATTTTTTACACTTTCAAGGCACCTTTTTGGGCACTTTTTAGGGTTGTTTCATGCTAAGGGTCTTTCCATGCTCCTAATAGAAGTGTTGCCAATGACTAACCAAGTGTCCAAGGTGATGCTGGTGTAAGGCCCAATGCAATGTGTTCAAAGTGTGGTAAGGGCCATGGTGTCCCATGCTTAAGGGCTACTAATGCTTGGTATAGTTGTAGGAAGTGGGGCATAAGGCAACGGATTGTCTATGTATTCACAACAAGGGTAAAGATGTTCATCCATAAAGCCGGGGAGCTAATGCTTTTCCTTTAGGGAGGGGAGGTCAACAAGGTGGCGCCCCAAGACCCAATTGATTCTATGCACTCCAAGGGAGACAAGGGCTTGATGAGATGCCCAATGTCATCACCGGTATATTAAAAGTCCTTGATTTTGATATGTATACATTGATAGACCCGGGTTCCACTCTTTCTTTTTTACTCCTTTTTTTGCCAAAAAGATTCATGTTGAGCCCGAATTATTGTGTGAGTCTTATGAGTTGTCTACTCTTATTGTTGAATCTATTGTTTCTAGAAAGGTCTATAGAAATTGTCCCATTTGCATTCTACATAAAATATTGCCTTGTAATATTGTTGAGTTGGATATGGTGGATTTTGATATTATTCTTTGGATGGATTGGCTGCATGCATATTATGCCTCTACTGTTGAATGGCCTGTTCTCCCCAGTCGGAGGGTTATGAAAATCCATGAGAAGCGACTGGGTTGATTGTAGAACCCATAGGGTCAAATTCTAATTCTCAAATGAACCCATCCTTGAGTGGGAGAGTCATGATGTGGTGGTCAAGGGTAGGTTATCTCTAGCATTAAAGCCCAAAAGTTGATCTCTAAGGAGTGTCTCTATCATCTTGTGAGGGTTAGTGATATTAAGTCCAAAGTCCTTCCTATAGAGTTGGTTCCAGTGGTAAATGAGTTTCTTGATGTCTTTCCTAATGACCTTCCCAATGTTCCTCCTGAAAGAGAAATAGACTTTGGTATAAACCTCCTCCCCTACACTCAACCCATTTCTGTTCCCCCTTACCGTATGTCCCAAACGGAGTTAAAGGAGTTGATGGAGCAACTGAGGGACTTTTTGGAGAAGAATTTTTTTAGTCCTAGCCAATCACCTTGGGGTGTACTGGTGTTGTTTGTGAAGAAGAAGGATGACCATTTAGAATGTGCATTGACTATCGGCAACTTAATAGGGTTACCATAAAGCATAAACATCCTCTACAAAGGATTGATGACTTGTTCGACCAACTTCAAGGGGCTAGCCAATTCTCTAAGATTGATCTTCGGTCTAGGTATCATCAAGTGAAGGCGAGGGATATGACATTCTCACGACGGCCTGCCGGACTAGGTATGGGTATTATGAGTTTGTTGTTATGTCTTTTGGATTGACCAATGCACCAACTATCTTCATGGATCTTATGAATAGGGTCTTTAAACCATACCTTGATTTGTTGTTATGGTTTTCATTGATGATATCTTGATCTACTCTCATAGTGAGTAGGAGCATGTGGGTCATTTAAGAATAGTGTTGCAAAAATTGAGGGAAGAGATGTTGTATGCCAAATATGAAAAGTGTGAATTATGGTTGAAAGAGGATGCCTTTCTAGGTCATGTGGTGTGGGAGATGGTATTAAGGTTGATACTAAAAAGACGAAAGTGATTAGAAATTGGTCTAGACCTTTGACCCCATCGAATATTAGAAGCTTCTTGGGCTTAGCAGGTTACTACTGGAGGTTTGTGAATGGGTTCTCTTCTATTGCTTCTCCCATGACTAAGTTAACTAAAAAGAAGGCTAAATTTGTGTGCACCGATGATTGTGAAAAGAGTTTACAAACCTTGAAGGATAAGCTTGTATCCGCTCCTATCTTATCTCTACCAGAATGGTTAGAAGGGTTTGTTGTGTATAGTGATGCCTCCCGGATTTATCTGGGTTGTGTTTTGATGCAAACTGTTAAGGTGATAGCCTACTCTTCTAGACAACTCAACGTGCATGAAAAGAATTATCCTACTCATGATCTTGAATTGGCCACCGTGTTATTTGCTTTGAAAATTTGGCATCATTATTTGTATGGGGTGCATGTTGATGTGTTTACCGATCATAAGAGTGTCCAATATGTGATCACTCAAAGATATCTTAACTTGATTGTCACGACCCAAGCCTAGGGTCTAGACGTGACATGGCGAATGGGGAACCAGAAGGAACCCCAAACAAGCCTCTTAACTTGTCGTTACACATCCTTGGTCGCGGAAGCATATAAAAACATGTAGAATAAAATGGAGCATTAGGGATAAGGGAAAGCTTTACGACACATCAACATCAAAGGACAAGGAATCAAAGCTCATATCATAAATACATAACTTGTCCAACAAACACCTCTACATATATAGATAGAGTGGGGGCCAAGACAAAGTAACCAGGCTCAACTTCATAATCAAATCAAACATAAGATAGTGTCTCAATACATAGATAAGAGAAAAACATAAACCAAAGTCCCTGAATTGGAGGACTCACCAACATGCTTGGAATAGTACTGTCTAGCAATGTGGAGGAGGAGGATCATCAACTTGGGCACTAGTTTCTACATAGAATGTACTAAGTATGTGGGATGCATTGCAACAAGAGATAAGCTTCATTATCAACATGCATAACAATAGGCAATAGGCATAATATAGCATAATAGGCATAATATAGCAAGATGACGTGTATGATCAATGCATAAGTAAAACGTTCTTAAGTAATCCATGCTCATATGGAATATCATATGTGTAGAAGAGACCAAGATAGATTTCAAAGGTGTAAACCCCTTCGAGTTAGTGATGATGCCGCCCTATCACTTAGGTAGATGAGTACGAACCCTCATCTTGGTTGGTGATAATCCAGCCCTATCACCTAGGTGGATGAGTATGACCCCCATCTTTATTGATGAGTATAAACCCCCATCTCGATTAGTGATGATACCGCCTCATTACGAACCCTTCCCTTGGTTACCCAGCCTCTTGTCCCCCCGGTTGGGCATGGTCTAATATAATACTTTATATAGAGTTCATCATATGCATAAGCTCATTTCATCATCATACAGTCAATTATATCATATATGTAAGATCTTTTCATCAATATAGCATCATTCATATCGTATCTCATGCTTTGAGCCTTCATTTCCTTAAGAAACCATAACCAAACATTTTATCAAACACCTTGGGGGTGTGTAATGGGGGTAAAAGGCCACGCAATTTAGAGATGAAATCATGCAACAAAATCTATTGTAAAACCATCAATCAACACCTTGCAGCACCCCCAAGACATTCACATCAAAACCCCATATTAAATCCAACATTATATCCATGATTTAGAGGTCAAAACATGCTAAAACAACCATACTTTCACGAACTAAAATCACTATGCAGTAAATTTCTCAATATACAAGACCCACATGTAAAATCAACTTTAAATAATGCATTATTAAGTAAAAGAGGGTTTAGGAACCATGAGTGGAAGGACCTAATGGTTCAACACCACATATCTTAGCTTTGGAAAAGTTTTTGTGAAATTTGAAGATGGAGGCTTGAAGTTTGAAGGGAATCCTTAGCTTTGGATGAAGGTTTTGTGTCTTGTATTTGGGAGTGAAAATATGGCTAAGTATTTGAGTGAGTATTGAGAAATGTTTTGGGGAATATGAGGGTGAAATTTGGTTAAGTTTAGGTAAAAGCGCGTTTGGGAAAACTTAGGCTCAACACTTAGAAAAATCTAGACGGAGGAAGAAAAACTGTGCAGATAATACACGTCTTCGCATCACGGAGAGGACGCGGAGGCTCTCTGGAAATTGCAACAACAACAACAACAACAACATACCCAGTGAAATCCCACAAGTGGGGTCTGGGGAGGGTAGATTCTACGCAGACCTTGCACCAACTGAAATTTCATAATTCAGTTACTTTGCTTTATATTCAAGGTTAGAACCTTGTCACCATAATTTTGACCCCCAAACAAGAATATGAAGTCGAATTTTTGAAATAACCAATGGATTTTTAAATATATGGAAAATAAGATTCTGGGCACTTACGAGGCACGTTTTTAGGCACTTTTTGGGGTCATTTACAATATCTCCCCCTTGAGAACATTCGTCCCCGAATGTAAAAAAGACTTACAAGACAAGAGTGATCATCAAACAATCATCCCCAACAAGAATGCAACATAACATGTAAAACACCGTTTTCAAATTCTCAACATAAGTATAAAATCATCATAAGTTTACCAACTTAAACATGAATGAATGTGAATGGCATGGGGCTGAAATGTAAGACTTGAACTCATATATGGGACTTAGGATTAGTACCTTAGGATTGAGTGGAACAGAAAATATAAGGATATCGCTTTTGCATGTCTGCTCTGGCCTCCCATAAAGCACTTTCGACTTGTGGTTCCTCCGAAGGACCTTAATGGGTGTCACTTCTTTGTTCCTCAATCTCTTTACTTGCCTATCCAAGAGATAAACCAGAACCTCCTCATAAGTCAAGTTATCATCAACAACACCCACAACATCAAGAGGTACAATGGCATTAGGATTGCCACACACTTTCTCAACATAGAAGCATGGAACACTGGATGGACCAAATTCATTTCACTAGGCAACTTCAACTCATAAGCTACCATGCAAACCCTCTCTATCACCTCATAAGGACTAACATACCCTGGGCTCAACTTCCCCTTTTTACCAAAATGGACCACACCTTTCATTGGAGAAACCTTCAAATAGACCCAATCACCCACTTGAAATTCTAGGTCTGTCCTTCTTACATCGGTATAAGATTTTTGACGACTTTGGGCTGTCCTCAACCTTTCCCTAATCATCTTAACCTTCTCAAGAGCCTGCATAACCAGATAAGACCCCAATAATTCCACCTCTCCAACCTCAAACCAACCCACGGGTGATCTATAATGTCTCCCATAAAGAGCCTCAAAAGGAGCCATACCAATGCTAGAGTGATAGCTATTATTATAGGCAAGCTCAATCAATGGAAGATGGTCATCCTAGCTACCTCTAAGCTCCAAGAAACATTCCCTAAGCATATCCTCAAGTGTTTGAATTATCCTTTTGGCTTGGCCATCCATTTGAGGATGGAAGGCCGTACTAAGATGAACTTTGGTACCAAGACCCTTTTGAAAAGACCTCCAAAAGTGTGAAGCGAATTATGCACCCCGATCCAATATGATGGATAAAGGAACCCCATGTAACCTCACTAACTCATGGATATACAAGTGTGCATACTCTTCAACCCCACATGTAGTCTTGACCAGTAGAAACTGAGCCAATTTCGTCATTCTATCAACCACCACCTGTATCGAATCAAAACTTTTTCTAGTCTTGGGCAACCCAACCACAAAGTCCATATTAACTACCTCCCACTTCCAAGTAGGAATCTATATGTCTTGGGTTAGGCCACCCGACCTTTGATGTTTCGGCTTTGACTTGTTTGCAACTATGGCAATCGGAAACAAATTTGGCAATGTCCCTCTTCATCCCTCTCCACCAATACACATCCCTCAAGTCTCTATATATTTTGGTGGAACTGGGGTGGATAGAATAAGAGGAACTATGGGCTTCATCAAGAATTTTCTCCCTCAAACCATCAACAAATGACACGCACAATCTACCTTGGTATCTAAGTGGCCCATCTCCCCTTGTGAGAAAACCTGTATTTTACCCTCTTTCACCAAGGCCTTCAATTCAAGTAAGGAGCAGTCTAAATCTTGTTTTTCTATCACCTCATCAACCAAAGAAGATTTAGAACTATCAACCACAACAACACCATTACCCACATCTTCCAACCTCACCTCCAATCTAGCAAACCTATGCACCTCCCTAACCATATCCCTTTCATCACTATCCACATGAGCTAGGCTGCCCATGTACACCCGGCTCAAAGCATCCGCCACAACATTTGCCTTACCCGGATGGTAATGCATACTCGTGTCACAGTCCTTAAGGAGTTCTAGCCACCTTCTTTGTTCAAGTTAAGATCTTTTTGTGTGAAGACATATTGAATTCTCTTATGATTGGTGAAGATGTCAACATGCACCCCGTACAAATAATGTCGCCAAATCTTTAATGCAAACACTACGACGGCTAATTCAAGATCACGGGTAGGGTAGTTCTTTTCATGCACCTTGAGTTTCCTAGAAGCATAGGCTATGACCTTAATATTTTACATTAGCACACAACCGAGACCAACTCTAGATGCATCATAATACACAACAAAACCCTCAAGCCCATCTGGTAGTGGCAATATAAGAGCGGACATAGTCTATTTTTCAATGTTTGGAAGCTTTTCTCACATTCAATGGTCCATGCAAACTTCACCTTATTTTGAGTCAATTTTGTCATAGGGGAAGCAATGGAGGAGAATCCATCCACAAACCTTCTAGAGTAATCCGCAAGGCCCAAGAAACTCCTAATATCTGACAGGGTCAATGGTCTAGGCTAATTCTTAATCACACCAATCTTCTTAGGATCTACTTTTATATCATCCCCGATACCACATGACCCAAGAATGCAACCTCCTTCAATCAAAATTCACAGTTGTCATACTTAACATACAATCCCTCCTCCCCCAATATTTGCAACACAACTCTCAAATGGCCCATATTCTCTTCCCCACTATGTGAATAGATCAGAATATCATTGATGAAAACCACAATAAAGGAATCAAGGTAGGGCTTGAAGACCCTATTCATTAGGTCCATAAAGATGGCTAGTGCATTAGTCAATTCAAAAGACATCTCCACAAATTGATAGTGTCCATATCTAGTCCGAAAGGTCATTTTGGGAATATCACACTCCCTCACCCTCACTTGATGGTACCCGAACTGAAGATCAATCTTAGAGAAAAAGCTAGCCCCTTGCAATTGGTCAAACAAGTCATCAATTCTTGGAAGGGGATACCTATTCTTTATAGTGACCTATTAAGTTGTCGGTAGTCAATGCACATTCTTAAGTGACCCATGTTTCTTCTTTACAAACAACACTGGTTCACCCCAAGGTGATTGACTAGGTCGAATAAACCCCTTTTCCAACAAATCTTTCAATTGCTCCTTTAACTCCTTCAACTCCGCCGGGGCTATACGGTAGGGGGAATGGAGATAAGTTGAGTGTCGGGAAGGAGATCTATGCCAAAATCTATCTCCTTTTCGGGAGGGATACCGGAAAGGTCATTTGAAAAGACATCACGAAACTCATTTACAATCAAGACCGACTCAATGGAAGGGACTTTGGACTCCACATCTTTAACCCTTACAAGATGATACAAACACCCCTTGGAAATCAACCTATGCGCTTTAATGCATGAGATTAACTTACCTCTTACTACCACATGACCTTTCCATTCTAGGACGGGTTCATTTGGGAACTAAAACTTGACCCTATGGGCTCTACAATCAATAGGAGCATAGTAGGGATGCATCTAATCCATCTCAAGAATAACATCAAAATAATTCAACAAAATCACAAGATAAGATTTTATGCAAGATGCAAACCAAACAATTTCTATACACCCTCGTAGCAACAATAGATGCACCAATAGGAGTAGACACTTCATATGACTCATGCAACAACTCCGACTCAACATGGAACTTCTTAGCAACAAAAGAGGTAACAAAGGAAAGGGTGGCACCCGGATCAATCAAAGTATATACATCAAGATCAAAGATTTTCAACATACTAGTAATACATCAGGGGCCTCACCAACCCCTTACCTCCCTTATAGAGCAAAAAACCGATTCTGTCTTGGGGCACCACCTTGAGGACCAGCTCTACCCAATGGGACCACATTTACACCCTGAACCTTGCCACAGTTTCTTGGACAATCTACTTTCTTGTGACTAAGCTCCCCATGACTATAGCATGCACTAGTACCCTTCAAACACAGGCCATTGTGACTCTTCCCACATCTAGGACACACATCAATTTGAGCCACCTACCATTACCTTTAGGTCTAGGGAAATCATTGACAAACTCTCTATTTGTAGCATGAAGAGGCCTTTGGCCTTGTGGAAGTCTAACACCCTTGTGGAACTTGCCCTTAAAATAGGCCCTCTTGGCCTCATGGCCCCTCCTTTTTCTCGACTTCTCTTATTCCATTTGCTTGGCATATGTCATCAATGGAGAAAAATCCATGTCACCAATAAGCAATGCGGACCGACATTCTTCACTTACCAAGTCGAAAACCCCCATAACAAACTCTTTCATCCTTGACTAGAGTCGATCACCAAGTGAGGTGCATACTTTGAAAGTTGATTAAATTTGAGGACACATTCCCTCATGCTCATATCATCTTGTTTCAAGTTCATAAACTCAACCAACTTTGCTTTCCTAAGCTCAAGAGGGAAGAACCGATTAAGGTATGTCGATTTGAATTCCTCCTAAAGCACCACATTGACTTTGCCTTTCTAACCATTCCATTGATCATACCAAATTTGGGCTACCCCCTTGAATTGGTATGTCGCCAACTCCGCCTTCTCATTTGGCACAACTCTCATGATAGATAAGATTTTGTACACCTCATCGATAAACTCTTGTGGATCTTCATCCACCTTTGACACATGGAAAATCGGAGGATTTATCCTCATGAAGTCTCTTACCCTAGCTCTCAAGGTATTAGCATGAGGGGCTTAGGCCCTTTGTTATACTTAGTTGGCTACCACTTGGGCAAGCATAGTAAGAGCATCTCGGAGCTCACGATTGGTAGGTTGCTCCTCGGGGGTTTGGGCACGTCTTCCTCTAGGGTTTCATATGATCTAGCAAAGCAAAAAACAATCATTAGGGGGGAAAAATTTATCACAACTCTATAGCATGACTTAAAGCATGAAGAAGGAAAACATTTCCTAAAACGCCTCATAGCCAGAATTCATAGTCATGGCATGCCTCACAACTATGAATATGACTTTAATCGACGCGATGTGTTGGACTTCGAGGATCTAACAACCTAATGCTCTGATAAAAAGTTTGTCACGACCCAAGCCTAGGGCCTAGACGTGACACGACGAATGGAGAACCCAAAGGAATCCTAAACAAGCCTCTTAAATTGTCACTACACATCCTTGGTCGCGGAAGCATATAAAAGACATGTAGAATAGAATGGAGCATTGGGACTAAGGGAAAGCTTTACAACACATCAAAATCAAACGGCAAGGAATCATAGCTCATATCATAAATACATAACTTGTCTAACAAATACCTCGACATGTATAGATAGAGCAGGGGCCAAGAAAAAGTAACCAAGCTCACTCTCATAGTCAAATAGAACATAAGATAGTGTCCCAATACATAAATAAGAGGAAAACATAAACCAAAGTCCCCGAAGAGGAGGACTCACCAACAAGCTTGGAATAATACCATCAAGCAATGTGGAGGAGGAGGATAATCAACTTGGGCATCGGTTCCTACATAGAATGTACTAAGTATGTAGATGCAATGCAAAAAGAGATAAGCTTCATGATCAACATACATACCAATAGGCAATAGGCACAATATAACAAGAAGACATGTATGATTAATGCATAAGTAAAACGTTCTGAAGTAATCCATGCTCATATAGAATATCATATGCGTAGAAGTGGCTAAGCTAGATTTCCAAGGTATAAACCCCAAGATATCACCTCATCTCAGTTGGTGATAATGCCACCCCATCACCTAGGTGGATGAGTATGAATCCCCATACCGGTTGTTGAGTATAAACTCCCATCTTGGTTAGTGATGATGTCACCGCATCACTAGGTGGAGAATTATGAACCCTTCCCTCTGTTACTCGGGCTCTTGGCCCCCCAGATCGGGCATAGTCTAATGCAACACTTTATATAGAGTTGATCGTATGCATAAGCTCATTTCATCATCATATAGTCAATTATATCATATACATAAGCTCTTTTCATCACTATAACATCATTCATATCATATCTCATACTTTGGGCCTTCATTTCCTCAAGAAACCATAATCGGACATTTTATCAAACACCTTGGGGGTGTGTAATGGAGGCAAAAGACCATGTAATTTAGAGATGAAATCATGCAACAAAATCTTTTGTAAAACCATCAATCAACACCTTGCAACACCCCCAAGACATTCACATCAAATCCTACATGAGATCCAAGATTTAGAGCTTAAAACAAGCTAAAACAACCATAATTTCATGAACAAAAATCATTGTACAGTAAATTTCTCAATATACAAGATCAACATGTAAAATCAACTTTAAATCATGCATTATTAAGTAAAAGAAGGTTTAGGCACCATGGGTGGAAGGACCCAATAGTTCAACACCACATACGTTAGCTTTGAAGAAGTTCTTGGTGAAGGTTGAAGATGGAGGGTTGAAACTTGAAGGGAATCCTTAGCTTTGGATGGGGGTTTTGGGTCTTGAATTTGGCAGTGAAAATATGACTAAGTATTTGAGTGAGTGTTGGGAAATATTTTTGGGGATATGCATGTGAAATTTGGCTAAGCATAGGTAAAAACACGTTTGGAAAAACTTGATCCCAAAGCTTAGAAAAATCTAGACAGACTAAGAAATCTGTGCTGATAATACACATCTCCGCGTTGTGGAGAGGACATAGAGGCTATTTGGAAATTAGACTAAGTGAAATTTCATAATTCAATTCCTTTGCATAAAATTCGAGGTTAGACCCTTGACACTCTAATTTGGACCCCTTAAACAAGAGTATGAAGTCAGATTTTCAAAATAACTAATAGATTTTCAGATAAATGGATAACAAGATTCTGGGCACTTTTGAGGCACGTTTTTAGGCACTTTTTGGGGTCGTTACATTAAGGCAAAGAAGGTGGTTAGATCTACTTAAGGATTATTATATGAGTGTGCATTATCATCCCCATAATTCTAATGTTGTGGCCTATGCTTTAAGTAGGGTGTCTATGGGTAGCCTAGCTCATGTTGATGAAGGGGGTAAAGAGGTGGCTAGAGAGGTTCATCGGTCGGCTAGATTGGGAGTTAAATTGCAAGAGGTTAATAATGGTGGTATTATGGTTATTGATGGTCTAAAAATCTTTCTTGATTGATGAGGTAAAAGTAAAACAAGATCTTGACCCCTCATTGCTAGAATTGAAGGCCTTGGTGAGAGAGGGCTAGGTGGAGGTTTTCTCCCAAGGGGGAGATGGTGTCCTTAGATACCAAGGTAGGTTGTGTGTGCCTTGAGTTGATGATTTGAGAAGAATATTCTTGATGAGGCTCATAATTCTTCCTATTCCATTCACCCTAATTCTACCAAGCTGCATAGAGATTTGAGAGATGTGTTTTAGTGGGCAGGTATGAAGAAAGACATTGAAAAAGTTGTATCCAGTTGTCATAGTTGCCAACAAGTAAAAGCCGAAGACCAAAGGTCGGGTGGCCTAACCCAAAACATAGAGATTTCTACTTGAAAGTGGGAGAAAGTTAATATGGATTTAATGGTTGGGTTTCCTAAGACTAGAAAGGGTTTTGATTCCATTTGGGTTGCGGTTGATAGAATGACAATGGCGACTCATTTTATCGGTTAAGACTACTTATGGGGCCGAATACTATGCCAAATTATATATTCATAAGTTGGTGAGATTGCATGGGATTCCCTTATCTATCATCTCGGATCGTGGTGCTCAATTCACTTTTCACTTTTGGAGGTCCTTCCAAAGAGGTCTTGGTACCAAGGTAAAGCTTAGCATGACCTTCCACCCTCAAATAGATGGCCAAGCCGAAAGAACTATCTAAACTCTTGAAGATATGCTTAGAGATTGTATTTTGGAGTTTAAGGGTAGTTGAGATGAACATCTTCCATTGATTGAGTTTTCTTATAATAATAATAGCTATCATTCTAGCATTGGTATGCCTCCTTTTAAGGCCCTCTATGGAAGGCATGGTAGATCACCGATTAGGTGATTCAAAGTGGGAGAGATGGCATTGTTGGGTCCAGATCTGTTCATAGAGGGTATGAAGAAGGTAAGGTTGATTAGGGAGAGGTTAAAAATAGTCCAAAGTCATCAAAAGTCCTATGTCGATGTGAAGAGAAGGGAGCTTAGATTTAGAGTTGGTGATTGGGTCTATTGAAGGTTTTACCAATGAAGGGTGTGGTTTGTTTTGGTAAAAAGGGTAAATTGAGTCCAAGATATATGGATCCTTATAGGGTGTTGAGAAAGATTGGTAAGGTGGCATATTAGTTGGAGTTGCCTAGTTAAATAGACTTGGTTCATCCTGTCTTTCATGTATCTATGTCGAGAAAATGTGTGGGTGACCCAAGTTCTATTGTCCCATTGGATGTTGTGAGTGTTGTTGAAGAAACCTTGACTTATGAAGAGGTTGTAGTAGAAATCTTGGATAGACAAGAAAAAAGAATGAGGAACAAGGATTTGGATTTCGTTAAGTTCCTTTGGAGGAATCAAGAAGTCGAAAGTGCTACATGGGAGGTCGAGGCGGACATGCAAAAATGATATCCCTATCTTTTCCATTCTACTCTAGCCCAAGGTACTAATTCTAAGTATTCTATATGATTTCATATCTCATGTATCAGCCCTTTATGTCATTGCATGCATTCATGTTTATGTTGACAAGTTCATGGTGATTTTGACACTTAATATTGAGATTTTTGAAGTGATGTTTAAGTGCATTATTGCATTCTTGTTAGGACTGATTTTTTCACTATTATTCTTCTTATATACATTTCCTTTACATTTGAGGATGAATGTTCCCGAGGGGGAGATATTGAAACGACCCGAAAAAATGCTCGAAAATATGCCTCAAAAGTGCCCAAAATTTTAATTTCTATATATCTCAAAATCTGTACATGATATCAAAAATCCGACTTCATATTCTTGATCAAAGGGCAAAATTGAGTGAGGTATGGGTCTAACCCATATTTTAGATCAACTATATAAAAATTTGAGAATCGCAAAATGCGATTTCTAGAGAGTAGTAAGCGCCCCTGGCGCGACACGTCCAGGGCGCGCCACTGTGTTCTTTTTTTTTTCAGTTTTTCATTTCCGTCCAAGACTTTTAGGTATTAGGCCTAAGCCTTCCCATGCATAAAAATATGTATACTTAGCTATATTTTACCTTCATATTATACAACAACAACAACAACAACAACAATAACATACCCAGTGAAATCCCACAAGTAGGGTCTGGGGAGGGTAGATTGTACACAGACCTTACCACTACCTCATAGAGGTAGAGAGGCTGTTTCCTTAAACCCTCAACTCAAAACCCATAAGCAGAAATACCTGGGAAATTAACTGATGGAAAGGGGGCCTTCATATTATACAAGACATTCCTAAATACTCTCTCAAACACTTAGACAAATATCTCACCCAAAATTCAAGTGCCAAATCTCATTCCAGATCTTAAGGATTTGATTCAAGCTTCGATCTCTATTTCCAATCTTCATCAAGGAATTCTCCAAAGTCAAGGTATCTGGGTTTCAACCATTAGCTCCTTTCATCCTTTGTGCCCACGCTCTCTTTTTACCTAAATTACATGTTTCTAAGTTGATTTTACTTATGAGTCTTCTATTATGAATTTGACTATGAACTATATTGGGGTTTTATAAAAATGTGACTGTCCAAGCATGCTTTGAGCTATGAATCTTTGATCTATCTTGAGATTTGATGAAGGGTTTTGATGTACTTTGCAAGGTGGTATTACCAAGTGTTGGTGTGCTGATTTACGTCAAGATTTCTTGCATAATTTAACTCTTTAATTGCATGGCTTTACACTAGCATTACACACCCACTAAGTGTTCGATAAAATGTCCGGTTAGGGTTCTTAAACTATTGATGATCCATTGCATGACCTATGACTTGTATGACTTTATGATGATGAAAGGAATGCATATATGTATTGATTTCATAAATAGTATTTATAGTGTTAAAAGTTGACCACACCTCGTTCGGGGGGTGGTAGGCCCGAACAACCATGTTTGGGGGTTTGTACCTCAATTGCCTAGCTCGGGGGAAGTAGGCCCGTGCAACCATGTTTGGGGGGTTTGTACCTCAATTACCTCTCTTGGGGGGGGAGGGAGTAGGCCCGTGCAACTATATTGGGGGGTTTATAGCCCAATTGCCTCGCCAAGGCGGTGGTAGGCTTTGGTTACTAATGATAGTCTCTTCCTACACATGAAAAATGTTCTATGTAGGCATGTTTTACTACAAGGATCATTCATGCTTTCCATATTGCTATATGCTTATTTATTGCCTAAATATGCATTTCAATTATGTTGCCTATCTCTTGTTGCATTGCATCCTATATACGTAGTACATTCAAATGTACTAACACATACTCTATGCTTACATGATGTTACCCCGTAGGAACTGGAGCTCCACTTAATCATCCTTCTCCTCCACGTGGCTAGTATGATTACTCTTAAAGCAAGTTGGTGAGTCCTCAATTTGGGGATAATGTCTTTGATCTTATGCTATGTATAAAGACTTTGTTTCCTTTTATTGTATGCTTTGACTATGTGGGTGAGCCCGTTTTCTTGTCTTGGCCCCCGCTAAGTTCTGTGTTTAGAGGTGCTATTGGACAAGTTATGTAATGATGCTATGAGCTTTGACTCTCTTGACTCTTTAATGTTTATGATATGAAAGATATCCCTTAGCCCCGTATTACCCCTTTTTCTCTATTGTTTTTATTTTATTGCTTTTGTACCAATCGTGTCACGTATGTGCCTCCTCATAATCGTGAAGCTGGTTCTAGCAATTCAAGGATCGAGGAAATGTATGAAAAATTGTTAAAGAAAGCGAAGAGCCATGATGAGACTTTGAAAGGAATGAAATTGGATATTTCAAGTATCAACCAAAAGATAGAGTCTCATTTGGTCTTATTTGGATATTTCTGAGTCAGTCTAGTCAATGGTGCGACTATGGAAGAAAATCCTTCAACAAACCTTTGATAGTAACCAGCCAACCCCAGAAAACTTCCTATCTCAGTCGGTGAGGTTGGCCTTGACCAATTCTTAACCGCCTCAATCTTTTGAGTATCCACTTGAATTCTATCTCTAGAAACCACATGACCCAAGAAGGCCACAGATTTGAGCCAAAATTCACACTTAGAAAACTTTTCATACAACTCATGATCTCAAGATGTTTGCATAGCGATTCAGAGATATTTGTCATACTCCTCATTTCTAGAATACACCAAAATATTGTCAATGAAAACAATCACGAACGTGTCAAGACATTGTCTGAATATTATATTCATTAGGTCCATAAAGGTTGCAGGTGCATTTGTTAACCCATACGACATCACCAAAAACTCAAAATGACCATACTGGGTTCGAAAAGCCATCTTCGGGATGTCAGATTCTCTCACTTTCAATTGGTGATAGCTTGATCTGAGGCCTATCTTAGAGAAAACAGTGGCACCCTAAAGTTGGTCAAATAAGTATTTATTCAATTGACCATAGTCAATACACATCCTCAAAGAACCATCCTTCTTTTGCACAAACAAGACCGGAGCACCCATTGGAGAGACACTCAGCCTTATGAATCCTTTTTCTAACAAGTCCCTCAACTGTTCCTTCAACTCTTTCAACTTTGCAGGGGCCATCCTATATGGCAGAATGGAAATCGGCTTGGTGTCAAGAAAAGCATCAATCCCAAAGTCGATTTCTCTATCAGGAGGGATTCTAAGCTAATGCTTAAGAAACACATTAGTAAACTCACTCACAATCGGGGCATACTTAAGAGAAGGGGGTCAACATCATCAGATTTGACTCGCATGAGGTGGTAGATACATCCATTAGAGATCAATCTTCGGGCCTTGAGTTAAGAAATAAATTTACCCTTTGTCACAATCGAATCTCCCCTTCACTCAATGACAAGTTCATTTAGGAATTGGAATTTGACAATCCGCGTTCTAAGATCCACATAGGCATTGCAGGTGTGAAGCCAATCCATAGCAAGGATTATATCAAAATTGATCATCTCTAACTCAACCAAATCAACAAGAGTATCCTTATGATAGATACACAAAACACAATCCCTATACATTCTCTCAGCTCGAATAAACTCACCAACAGGAGTAGAAACAGAAAATGGCTCAAGCAAGAACTCGGGGAGAATCTCAAATCTACTTGCCACATAAGGAGACATAAATGACAATATGGCATCCAGATCCATCAAAACATAGCAATCAAAAGTAAAGACTCGAATCCTATCCGTCACAACATTTGGTGCATTCTCTTGGTCCTGTCAATTCCCCATCGCATACAGACAATTTGTCCCTCCGTCTGGTCCTAATGCAGCACCTCTTTGGTTAACCTTAGCTAGTGGTGTTGTAGTAGAGGATTGATCCTTATTTCACCACATCACACACTCCCTCTAAAAATGACCCAGTTGGTCACATCTGTAGCAACCATTCCCTCTATCTCTACATTCTCCGAGATGCATCTTGCCAAACTTCCCACGAGGTGGCTTCCCCTTAGAGCCAAGAGTCATGCTAGCTTGCAAACCCTGTGCCCTAAAGTTTGGTTTTCCTTGGGACTTGTGATCATACATATGACTTGGAGCTACTGTACTGGCTGAAGATGGAGCATAGCCAGAGGACCTCTTCTAGAAGTAAGTCTTATCTCCCTTACCCTGTTTGTTCTGGTTGGGCTCAGGCCCTGTTGACCTAGCCTTCTTACTTACATGTTCCTCTCTATCCTTCTTCTTATCCTCCTCAGTTTGTTATGCGTAAACCATCATCCTAGATATGTCCATATCTGGGATTAGTAACGCTGCCTTACACTCCTTCTTCACCTGTCTACCCAATCTGAATAAAAATTTCCTCATCCTTGCTCTCATGTCCTGGACCATCTTTGGAGCATACCTGGAAAGTTGAATGATTTTCAGGCTATACTCCTTCGCAGTCATTCCCTCTTGTTTCAAGTTCACAACTTCCTCAACCTTTGTCTCTTTTAACTCCTGAGGAAAGAAGTGATCTAGGAAAGCTCTTTCGAACTCATTCCAAGCAGTAGGCTCAGCATCCTTACCTCGACTCTATTCCCATTATTTGTAGCAAACATTGGCCACATCTTTGAGCTGATAAGCAGCAAGCTTAATTCCCTCGGTCTCGATCGCGTGCATGGTTTTCAACACCTTCCACATCTCATCAATAACATTCTGAGGATTTCAACCTTGGACATGATGAAAATAGGTAGGTTCATCCTTAGTAAATCTCTCAATCTGGCAGTAGCTATCGGCTCGTGAGAGCTAGAACTAGGGGTTGGTGAACCTTTATTCCCACCCTGAAAAGCTACCAGTTGGGTGAGCATGGCGATAGATCCTCTGAAGTTAGCCTCAGTAGTGGGAGTAGATGGAGCAGAGGTGTCACAAGAACATCAGTCGTTCTTGCCGATTGATCTCTGCTCCTTGTTTCCCTCCAAGGAGGTAACTCAAAAGTAGGGTCCTCAGTATCATTGCTGAGGCATTCCTCTGGATTACGATGCGTCTTAGAGGCATGATCTGTAATTGCGTAATGCACGAGTTAGAGAAGATTTTTATAGAGTTTTCAACTCCATTACACTAACTAAGAATGTCAAAGAAATGTAACCATTCTTAATGTCCTATAGCTTATAAAGTGTGATGCACAACACACACATAAACAAGAATCTACTAGACAGCTTCATAGACTCTCTAGGTCTCCTGAGCTCTGTGCTCTGATACCAAGTAGGTCACGTCCCGTAGGGGTACCTTTGGCGTGGTTGGCACTCAAAGATTATTGCGAGCCTCCGAGTAAACCACTTGGCCTCATCATCACATCGTACTCAACAACGGAAGAAAATAACTCAAATGGATATAATATCATCAATGAAAAGTCACTCACAGTTTCAAAGGAATAAGATTGAAATTATACAATACTCTTAACAAATCACTCACTCAATGTCTATGAAGCCTCTATTCAATCATCTAGACTATGCCATGACAGGCCATAGACACCTCAAATCAATAAAGTACTTAATAAAAGTAAGAAGATAAAAGAGCTTCTCCGAAATGTAAGGAGAGCTCACCAACTCTGAAGTGTACTGATCCAGATCTCAGCAATGTGCAGGTTGAAGTCCTCTATCACCTATAGCTACATCATAAAACGATGCAGGCCCAAATGGACATCAGTAAATAGAATATACTGGTGAGTCAATGGCTCAAAGCAAAGGTTTAAATTACTTGCCTCATCTCATTGACTCATGCTCAGCTCAGTATATGCAAGATAAAAATATTTCATGCATTTCAACATATATGTGTAATGAAAGTAAACTCAGTTTGAAATCTCATACTCAAGTCAATGTTGCTTAGAAGTTTCTCTGAACTGACATCCTCATCCCATCACCTTTAATTAGGTGATGCACAACGAATCAGCATTGTTGCCACACCATCCTACACGTGCCACGACATAGGATGATCAACCTCTCTCTTGGATCCATAATGAATGTCCACTTGTGGAACAAGAGCTATCAGAACGAGCTGTACGACTATCCTATGCTGGCAACATAGTTCTGTAGGTTAAAGTAAAAGTATACTCGATCTCAACTCCGTGCTCGACACTCCTCCCAAGAATAAAACATGCTCGACTCAGTCCATCAACTCAATCCTCAATACTCAATCAACTCAAAGCTCAATAATCGACTCAACTTGATTTATCAATCAGTTAATGTAAGAAATAAACTCAACTCAGACTCAACAGTCATTTAATACAAAGAATCAAACTCGACTCAACTCAAACGGTCATTTAAACTCATTCAATTTGACTCATCATGCAATGTAGATAAGTTCTTCATGATAATAAAAATACTCAGGTTCAACATGCTTTTTATACTTAACAATACTCAAGTTTTCTCAATTCATGAATTATCCATAGACTTAACTCAACTTAGTTTACGTATAGTATTCCATCAACTTTTATTCATGCTTATCAAATATAAAGTCTTAGTTCCATGTCATAATACAATGCAACCAGTAATTTCTTCATATATCATAAAGATAATACATGTAAAAAGTCTCAATTTAATATAGGACTTATCAACCATTATCTCATTTTAAAATCTTGACTAATGTATATAAAGTGACATATGAATATTATTATTTACGTACAACTTTATAACTCAAAAATAGATACTCTTTATATAATAAAGTACTTAAAAATAACCTCATACATAGTAATTATATTTAAATAAAGATAGATATAAGTAGGAACAACTTACTAGAGTACAATAGCCGATAAAGTCCAACTCGACCCAAAAATGACTCGGACACTTCTAACTCGACACGAAACTGATTTTTAATACTTAAGTGTATAAAATCAGTAGAAATACGATACAAATAGGAAGAAACATTAATTCTTGGTGCTGCAATGTTCAGTATCGAAACAGACTCTTATGGGCCAAAAATTAGAGGACGGGCATCCTTCAGCCCAAAAGTGAAAATTTGCAGTTTCGCTCTCTTTGTCGTTCCGAATAATCTTTCCTTCTGTGACATCTTTAAATTTTGATCTGAACTTCATAAAATAATTAATTTGTATACTTCCCTTTCTTAAATCTTCCTTACACTATTTCAACTTAAGTAGATAAACTTTTGGGGTCGTTACAACCTAAATTTTGAGGTATGTGAGTTTCATCCATTGGGTCCTTTCACCCATGGAGCCCAATCTTCCTTTTTATGAAAAATTGCATGTTTTCAAGTTGTATTACCTATGAGTATCTCTTATTATGAATTATGAGTATGAATTATGTTGGGATTTTATGAATTATTGATTGATTGTGCATGACTATCTATTTTAAGCTTACCATGATTTGACTATATCTATTGAGACTATGCTTCTTTGAGCTATGAAACTATGATCTATTATGAGATTTGATGATCGATTTCAAGGTACTCTATATGGAGGTTTTACTACATGTTGGTGGGTTGATTTGTATTAAGTTTTCTCATCTTATTTCACTCTTGAATTGCATAATTTTGAATGAGTATCATGAACCCACCAAGTGTTTAATAAAATGTCAAGTTAAGGATTCTCAAGTTATTGATGATCTATTTCATTATTTACAAGTCAAGTGACTATATGATGATTAAGGGCTTTCAATTATGTATTGAATTCATGAAAAGTATCTATGATATTACAAGTATCAAGTTAAGCCCTATTTCAAGATTTTTTTTACCTCTTGTGAGTCCTTCATGTTAAAGCAAGGGTTCATGTATGATTATGATCTACTCTTATGTTTCAAGTTAGGCTCACCATTAGAGGTTAAGCATGTTTATGAGCTACTCAAGTCATGTTCTTACAAGCTATTTATGTTATGATTAAAGTATGATTATTTCAAGTATTCCATGAGATTAGACTTAGCACCGTTGGATTGGATGTTAGTGTGGACTATCTTCAAGGGTCCATACTCCTTTCCTCAAACTATGTGCCAACATAGGATTGTGCTTTACCCTTACTATACTAGTGGATCCATTTAGTGCACTTTATCACGAAATCCACCTCAAAATGGTATGGGTTCCTATAAAAGGAGGGTTACTTCTCTGAAATAGAACGGGCTCATGTAAAGTGAAGTATGGATTACCTTAGCAAGTAGACCACCTCTTTATCAATGAGGGGCAATCATTGGGATTCCAAGTTATAGTTTGCTTGGTCTTACTCATGTCAATTAGGGTCTCTTCCCATATATGTATTATGGCATATGCAAGTTAAATGATTTATAAGCATGTTTACATTTAAACGTACTAACACATACTCTATGCTTATATGAAATTACAATGTAGGCACCGGAGCACCATTTTATCATCCTCTATGTGGCTAGTACGATCCTTTGAAGCAAGTTTTGGTGAGTCCTCAAGTCCGAGGACATTATATATGCTACTCTTACTATTTGATATCTCTTTATATTGAACACTTGACACTATGAGGGTGAGCCCGGGGTGTCTTAGCCCCCGCTCCATTACATGTTAGAGGTGTTGTTGGATATTTGATGTACTTATGCTATGAACATGACTCTTTTATGCTTTTATAAATATCGAGACTTCCCTTAGTCTCGCTTCTCTTATTTATATCTCTTGTGTTGTTCATTTTGCTTTTGCGACTAAGGATGTGTGAATGATATGCTAAGAGGCTTGTTTGGGGTCCCTTCGGGTTCCCATTTGTTGTATCACATCTAGGCCCTAGGCTTGGATTGTAACAAACGTGGCATCAGAGCACTAAGTTGCTAATGGTCCTCGAAATCCAACACATCACATCGATTAGAGTCTTATTCATGGTTATGAAGCATGCCACAACTATGAATGGAAGGCTATGAGGCATTTTAGGAAATGTTTCACTTCTTCATGGTTTATATCATTCTTTAGTTATAAGTGTAAGGCTTTTTTCCCTGACGAATGTTCTTTCCCATTCTAGATCATACTGATTTCAAGAGGGAGACTAAGGAGATACCATACACTCGAGGAGCAACTGACCCCTCCTGCTACTTAATCTCCTCAAGGAGGAGGGGTAGCCTAAGATGAGTTCCGAGATGCTATTACAATGTTAGCCCATGATATGACTAACTAAATCAACCAAGGGGCCCAAGCCCCTCATGCTTCCACTCTGGCTTCTAGGGTGAGGGATTTCACTAGAATTAACCCACCGGAGTTACATGGGTCTAAGATGGATGAAGATCCCCAAGAATTCATAGTTGAGGTATACAAATTGCTATCTATCATAGGGGTCAAGTCGGAGGAAAAGGTGGAGTTGGTGGCCTACCAACTCCAAGGGGTGGCTCAAATTTGGTTTACACAATGGAAGATAGAGAAGGGGAATGATGATGCTATCCTTTTGGAAGAGTTCAAAGCCGCATTCCTGAACTGATTCTTTCCTATTGAGCTAAGGAAGGATAAGATGATGAATTTTATGAACCTTAAGTAAGGTTCCATGAGTGTGAGGGAGTATGTCCTCAAGTTCAACCAACTCTCCAAGTTTGCTCCACAATTGGTTGCCGAGCTAGATCAAGGATGAAAATTTTGTGTCAGGAGTGTCCTACTTAGTAAATGAGGAGTGTCATACCACCATGCTGGTAGGTGATATAGATTATTTGTCCCGCCTCATTACATATGCCGAACAACTAGACGGGGAAAAGCTTAGAAAAAGAAGAAGTGGTGAGTCCAAGAGGGCTCATTTTGAGGGTGGCTTCCAAGGATCTAAGGATGGTCGATTTCCACAAGGCCATAAATTCCAAGGCCAAGAGTCATCCAATGCTCCTACCAAGAGGTTTGCCAATGATAGAGTGACCAAAACTAAGGTTCCAAGGTAGTAATAGGGGAATGGCAAAACCTAGATGCCTAAGGTGTGAAAAGAATCATAGTGGTCCATGTTTGAGGAATTTTAATTCTTGCTTTGGTTGTGGTGAGATGGGTCACAAGGTTATTGATTGTCATCATGCTAAACACAAAGGTGGAGATGGTCGTCCACAAGGCCAAGGTGCAAATGCGGGTCAAAAGGTAAAATGAGGCCAACAAGGGGTGCTACACGAAAAAATAGATTCTATGCTCTTTAGGGGAGACAAGGGGTGATGAAGTGTCTAATATCATCACTGGTATATTAAAGGTTTTTTATTTTGATGTGTATGCACTGATAGACCAGGGTGCCACTCTTTCTTTTATTACTCCATTTGTTACCAAAAAGCTTTATGTTAGTCCCAAATTGTTGTTTGAACCTTATAAAGTGTCTACCCCCGTTGGTGAGTCCATTGTTGATAAAAGAATTTATATAAATTGTCGTGTGTTCATATTACATAAAGTCTTGCCTTGTGATTTTGTTGAATTAGATATGGTTTTTGAATTAGATATGGTGGATTTTGATGTCGTTCTTGGGATGAATAGGTTGCATGCATATTATGCTTCTATTGATTGTAGAACCCGTAGGGTTAAAATCCAATTCCCTAATGAGGCCGTCTTTGAGTGGTAAAGCCGTGATGTGGTGGTCAAGGGTAGATTCATTTCTTGTCTTAAAGCCCAAAATTTTATTTCTAAGGGTTATCTCTATCACCTTGTGAGGGTTAGGGATGTCGAGTCCAAAGTCCTTCCTATCGAGTCAGTTCTAGTGGTTAATGTGTTTCTTGATGTCTTTCCGCAATGAGCTTTCTGGTGTTCCTCCTAAAAAGGAAATAGATTATGGTATAGACCTCCTTCATAATACACAACCCATTTCTATTCCATCTTACCATATGACCCCAGCAGAATTGAAGGATTTAAAGGAGAACTTGAGGGATTTGTTGGTAATGGGTTTTGTAAGACCTAGTAAGTCACCTGGGGGTGCACCGGTGTTGTTTGTGAAAAAAAAAGATGGTTCTTTTAGAGTGTTCATTGATTATCGGCAACTTAATACAGTCACCATAAAGAACAAGTGACCTCTACCATTATTGATGACCTTTTTAATCAACTTCAAGGGGCTAGTCAACTCCCTAAGATTGATATTGGGTCCAGTTACCACCAAATGAAAGTGAGCGAGTGTGACCTTCCCAAGATGGCTTTCCAGACTATGTATGGGCACTTTGAGTTTGTGGTTATGTCCTTTGGATAATTAATGCACTAGCTATATTTACGGATCTCATAAATAGGGTATTTAAACCCTACCTTGACTTGTTTCTAGTGGTTTTTATTGATGATATCTTGATTTATTCCCACAGTGAGGAAGAGCATATGAATCACTTGAGGGTGAAGTTGCAAATCTTGAGGGAGGAGAAGTTGTATACTAAATATGAAAAATGTGTGTTTTGGTTGAAAGAGGTTAGTTTTCAAGGGAATGTGGTGTCACATGATGGCATTAAGGTGGATCCTAAGAAGATGGAGGTGATTAAAAATTGGACTATACTTTTGACTCCATCGGATATTAGAAGTTTCTTGGGTTTAACGGGTTATTACCGGAGATTTGTGAATGGCTTCTCTTCTATTTCTTCTCCTATGACTAAGTTGACACAAAAGAAGGCAACATTCATGTGGATCGATTAATTTACAAACTTTGAAAGATAAGCTTGTCTCTTCTCCTATCTTGTCTATACTAAAAAGGTTGGAAGGATTTGTTATATATTGTGATGCCTCAAGAATTGGCTTGGGATGTGTTTTGATGCAAAATGGTAAGGTGATAGCATATGCCTTTAGGCAACTTAAGGTGCATGAGAAGAATTATCCCACCAATGATCTTGAATTGATGATCATGGTATTTGCTTTGAAAATTTGCCGTCACCACTTGTATGGGGTTCATGTTGATGTGTTTACCAACCACAAGAGTCTCCAATATGTGTTCATCCAAAAAGATCTTAACTTGAGACAAAGAAGATGGTTAGAGCTCCTTAAAGATTATGATATAAGTGTGCATTATCACCCCCGGCAAAGCTAATGTTGTGGCCGGTGCTCTAAATAGGGTATCCATGGGTAGTCTAGCTCATGTTGATAATGGTGGCAAGGAGGTGGCTACAGAGGTTCACCATTTGGCTAGATTGAGGTTTAGGTTGGATGAAGTTGATAATGGTGGTGTCGTGGTGGGTGATGGTTCTAAATCTTCCTTGATTGAAGAGGCAAAGGCAAAACAAGATCTAGACCCTGCCTTGCTAGAGTTGAAGGCCTTGGTGAGAGATGGTAAAGTAGAGGTTTTCTCCCAAGGGGGAGATGGTTCCCTTAGGTACCAAGGTAGAATCTGTGTGCCAAATGTGGATGACTTGAAAGAACTGATCTTGAAGGAGGCCATAATTCATCCTATTCCATTCACCCGGGTTCTACAAAGATGTATAGAGACTTGAGGGAGGTGTATTAGTGGGGTGGTATGAAGAGGGACATTGCCAAGTTCATATTCAGATGTCACAATTGCCAACAAGTCAAAGCTGAACATCAAAGGCCGAGTGACCAAGCCCAAGATATAGAGACTCCTACCTGGAAATAGGAAGAGATCAACATGGATTTTATGGTTGGGTTGCCTAAGACTAGGAAACATTTTGACTCTATTTAGGTTGTTGTGGATATTCTGACTAATTCAGCTCACTTTCCACCGGTCAAAACCACTTATGGTGCCGAAGATTATACCAAGTTGTACATTTATGAGTTGGTTAGATTGCATGGGGTGCCCTTGTCTATCATTTTATATCATCATGATCAATTCACTTCCCACTTTTTGAGGTCATTCCAAAGAGGTCTTTGTACCAAGGTTAAGCTTAGCAGGGTCTTTCACCCCTCAAACGGATGGTTAAGCCGAAAGGACTATCCAAACTCTTAAGGATATGCTTAGGGCTTGTGTTTTGGAGTTTAAGGGTAGTTGGGATACACATCTTCCACTCATTGAGTTTGCTTACAACAATAGCTACCACTCAAGCATTGGTATGGCTCCCTTTGAAGCTCTGTATGGTTGACATTGTAGATCCCCGGTTAAGTGGTTTGAAGTGGGGGAGATGGCTTTACTAGGTCCGAACTTAGTCATGGTAGCCTTGGAGAAGGTGAGGATGCTTAGGGAGAGATCACAAACAACCCAAAGTAGACAAAAGTCCTATTTCAATGTAAGGAGAAGAGATCTTGAGATTGAGGTTGGTGATTGGGTCTATTTGAAAGTCTCACCCATGAAGGGTGTGGTTTGGTTTGACAAGAAATGGAAATTGAGCCCAATCTTTGTAGATCCCTATAAGGTTTTGAGGAGAGTGAGTAAGGTTGCATATGAGTTGGAGTTGCCAATAGAGATGAATATGGTTCATCCGGTCTTCCATGTGTCTATGTTGAGGAAGTGTGCGGGTGACCTAAGTGTTATAGTGCTCGTGGATGTTGTTGGTGTCATAGAAGATAATTTGACCTATGAGGAGGTCCTGACAGAGATTTTAGATAGACAAGTAAAGAGGTTGAGAAACAAAGATGTAGCTTCCGTCAAGGTCCTTTGGAGGAACCAACAAGTTGAAAGTGCCACATGGGAAGCTGAGGCAAAAATGAAAAAGCAATATCCATACCTTTCCCACTCTACTCAAGCCGAAGGTACTAATTTAAGTCCCCTATACAATTTCAAGTCTTAAGTTTCATCCCTCGTGTCATTTTGCATGCATTCATCTTCATGGTAGCAAGTTTATGATGATTTTTGACATTCATGTTGAGACTTTCTGAAAATTATTCTTAAATGTATTTGTTGCGTTCATGTCTGGCTGAAATCTTCATAATTACTTCTCTTATGTATGTTTCTTTGACATCCGGGGATGAATATTCCGAAGGGGGACATATTGAAACGCCCCAAAATGTACTTCGAAAATGCCCATAATCATAATTTTCATATATCTCAAAATTTATGCGTATATCAAAAATCCGACATCATATTCTCAATCAGAGGGCAAAATTGAGTGGGGAATGGGTATAACCCGGATTTTAGAGGACCCGTATAGAAAAATAAATTTTGCAAATTTTCAAATTCAACTGTGCATCTGTGACGTGGACTGGGTGCGGATCAGTGTTATTCTTTCTTCCGCGCCCAGTCCGCATTGTGAACCAGAGGCGGACCAGTACAAATTTTTCCTTAATTCATCTGTGTCAGCCAAGGACACAGGAGTCATAGCCCCATGCCCACTTATACGTGAAAACACCTATACTTTCAACTCTATATCACTCAAAACCTTCAAAAATCCTATTCAAGGCTTAAAAATTTCAAGGATTTCAAGCTTGACTTTGGAACTCAAGGATTCTCTTCAATCTCCAGGTTCTCTTCAAGCTCATCTCAAGAAAATCCAATTTTGAGGTATGTGGATTTCATCCATTGGTCTTTTCACCCATGGAGCCCAATCTTCTTTTTTATGAAAAATTGTATGTTTTCAAGTTGTATTACCTATGAGTATCTCTTATTATAATTATGAGCATGAATGATGTTGGGGTTTTATGAAATATTGATTGATTATTCATGACTATCTATTTTAAGCTTATACCATGGTTTGATTATATGCATTGATACTACGCTTTTTTGAGCTATGAAACTATGATATATTATGAGATTTGATGATGGATTTCAAGGTACCCTACATGGGGTTTTACTACATATTGGTGGGTTGATTTGCATTAAGTTTTTCATCTTATTTCACTCCCGAATAGCATGATTTTGAACTAGTATCATGAACCCACCAAGTATTTGATAAAATGTCAAGTTAAGGATTCTCAAGTTATTGATGATCTATTTCATGATTTACAGGTCAAGTGACTATATGATGATTAAGGTCTTTCAAGTATGTATTGAATTTATGAAAAGTATCTATGATATTACAAATATAAAGTTAAGCCTATTTCAAGATTTTTTTTACCTCTTGTGAGTCGTTCATATTAAAGCAAGGGGTCATGTATGATTATGATCTGCTCTCATGTTTCAAGTTAGACTCACCATTAGAGTTCGAGCATGTTTATGAGCTACTCAAGTCATGTTCTTACAAGCTATTTATGTTATGAGTAAGGTATGATTATTTCAAGTATTCCGTGGGATTAGACTTGGCACCAATGGATTAGATGTCGGCATGGACTATCTTCAAGGGTCCATACTCCTTTCCTCAAACTATGTGCCAACATAGGATTATATATTACCCTTCTATACTAATGGATCCATTTCGTGCACTTTATCATGAAATCCACCCCGAAATGGGATGTGTTACCG
>JAABOM020029059.1:0-17591 GCA_011800125.2 Solanum clarkiae
CCTTTCATCATCATATAGTCATTCAACTCATAAGATATGCATTGGACCTTCAATTCCTGAAGAATAATAATCCGAACATTTTATAAAACACTTGGCGGGTGTGTAGTGCTAGTGTAAAACCATGCAATTCAAAAGTGAAATCATGCTAGAAAATTCAATGTAAAACCATCAATAGGTACTTGGTAACACCCTCAAAACATATACATCAAAACCCTTCATCAAACCTCACAATAGATCTTAGATTCATAACTCAAAACATGCTAAAACACCCATCCTTTCATGAAACCCGAACATAATGTGCAACAAAATTCATAATAGATAAGACCCATGTGTAAATCAAATTAAATCAAGCAATTTTAGGTAAAAGAGAGCTTAGGTATCATGGGTGAAAGGAACCCACATACCTTGACTTTTAGAGAATCCTTGAAGAAGATTGGAGATGGATTGAAACTTGAATGAGAACTTTAAGAACCGGATGAGTTTTTAAGAATTGAAATTGGAGATGAAATATTGGTTAAGTGCTTGAGTGAGTATTTGGGAATGTCTTGAATTATATGAGGGTGAAATAAGACTAAGTAGAGGCATTTTCATGCATGGGATCACTTAGGCCGAAGACCCAAAAGCTTGGACCAAACTTGAAAAACTATGCAAAATTTATACTGATGTGCGCCGTTTGGCGCGTCACGCCAGGAGCGCGAAAACCTCACTGGAAATCATATTTTTGGAAAAATGAAATTGCGATTCTTTTGCTCTAAAATTGGCGTTAGACCCATTTCCCACTCAATTTGACCACCTGAACAAGAATATGAAGTCAGATTTCTGATATCATGCACAGATTTTGAGATATATTGGAATTACGATTCCAGGCACTTTCGAGGCACATTTTTGGGCAATTTTTGGGGTCATTTCAATATCTCCCCCTTAGGAACATTTTTTCCCTGAATGTTAAAGAAACATATATGAGAGATACAAACATGAAAATTTCATCCCACATAAGGATGCAACAATGCACTTAACCATTATTTCAAAAATCTCAACATAAGTGTAAAATCATCATGAACTTGTCAATTTAAACATGAACATATGCAATGACATGAGGGTTGAACTTAAGACTTGATATCATATAAAGGACTTAATCAATACCTTAGGCTTGAGTGGAGTGGAAAAGATAAGGGTATCACTTTTTCATATTTGCTTTGTCCTCCCAAGTAGCAGCTTCGACTTGTTGATTCCTACAAAGGACCTTAATGGAAGCAACTTCCTTGTTCCTCAACCCTTCACTTACCTATTAAAAATCTCTACTAAAACTTCTTCATATGTCAAGTTGTCTTCCACTATCCCTACAATATCAAGATGTACAATAGCATTAGTATCACTCACACACTTCCTCAACATAGACACATGAAAGACCGGATAAACCAATTCCATGTCTCTAGGCAAATCCAACTCGTAGGCCACCTTACCAATCCCTTTCATCACACTATAAGGACCCACATATCTAGGGATTAACTTGCCCTTCTACCAAATGGACCACACCCTTCATAGGTGATATCTTCAAATAAACCCAATCACCAACCTTGAAGTCAGACCCCTTCTCATCACATCGAGATAAGACTTTTGGCAACTTTGGGCTATTTTCAACCTTTCTCTAATCATTCTTACCTTCTCCATAGCATACATAACCAGATCCGGACCCAATAGAACCACCTATCCAACCTCAAACTACCCAACTGGTGATCTACAGCATCTACCATAGATAGCCTCAAAAGGAGCCATACTAATACTAGAATGATAACTATTGTTATATGCGAACTCAATCAATGAAAGATGGTCGTCTCAACTACCCTTAAGCTCAAATACACAAGACCTAAGCATTTCTTCAAGTGCTTGGATAGTTCTTTCGTCTTGGCCATCCATTTGAGGGTGAAAAGTCGTACTAAGCTTTACCTTGGTTGCAAGACCTCTTTGGAAGGACCTCCAAAGTGTGAAGTGAATTTTGTACCACGGTCCGATATAATGGACAAAGGAATCCCATGCAACCTTACCAAGTCATGAATGTACAACCTAGCATAATCTTTGGCCCCGTATATAGTCTTAACCGGTAGAAAGTGAGCCAATTTTGTCATTCTATCGACCACATCCCATATGGAATCAAAACCCTTTTCCAGTCCTAGGCAACCCAACTACAAAATCCATATTAATCTCTTCCCACTTCCGAGTAGGAATCTCTATGTCTTGGGTTAGGCCACCTGGCCTTTGATGTTCGGCTTTGACTTGTTGGCAACTATGGCAACCAGACACAAATTTTGTAATGTCTTTCTTCATGCCTTCCCACCGATACACCTCTCTCAAATCTTTATACATTTTAGTAGATCCGGGTTGAATAAAATAAAAAGAACCATGAGTCTCATCAAGAATCTTTTCCTTCAAGCTATCAACACAAGGCACACACAACCTACCTTGGTACCTAAGGGCACTATCTGCCCCTTGGGAGAAAACCTCCACCTTACCATCTTTTACTAATGCCTTTTCAATTCCGATAAAGTGGGGTCAAGATCTTGCCTAGCTTTCACCTCCTCAACCAATGAAGATTTAGAATCATCATCAATAACAACACCCCTATTATCAACTCCTTCCAACCTAAACCCTAATCTAGCCAACTGATGGACCTCTCTATCCACCTTTTTTTTCCCCCTATGCAACCATCATTAACATGAGCTAGGCTATCCGTAGACATCCTACTCAAGGCATCTACCACCATATTAGCCTTACCAGGATGATAATGCACACTCATACCATAGTGCTTAAGAAGTTCTAACCACATTCTATGCCTCATGTTTAGATCTTTTTAAGTGAAGACATATTAAAGGCTCTTATGATTGGTGAACACATCAACATGCATCTCATACAATGATTGACGTCATATCTTTAATGCAAATACCATGGCGTCTAGCTCAAGATCATGGGTAGGATAGTTTTTTCGTGCACTTTGAGTTGCCTAGAAGCATAGGCTATGGCCTTACCATTTTGCATTAGAACACAACCCAAACCAACTCTAGAAACATCACAATACACAATAAACCCCTCTAGCCCACTCGCTAGCGACAATATAGGAGCGGACACAAGATTACCCTTCAAGGTTTGGAAGCTCTTTTCACACTCGTCGATCCACAAAAACTTAGCTTTCTTTTGGGTCAATTTTGTCATAGGAGAAGTAATAAAAGATAACCCATTCACAAATATCTGGTAGTAACCCACTAGGCTCAAGAAGCTCCTAATATCCGATGGGGTCAATGGTCTAGGCCAATTTCTAATTACATCCATTATTTTAGTGAAGAGACCCCAAAAAGTGCCCAAAAATATGCTTCGAAAATGCACGGAACCATAATTTTCTTATATCTCAAAATTCGTGTGTGATATAAAAAATTCAACTTCATATTATTGTTCATAGGGTCAATTTGAGTGGGAGTGGGTCTAACCCTGATTTTAGAGCAAACGAATTGCAATTTCATTTTTCTAAAATTCAATTTCCAAAGAGGTTTTCGTGCCCTTGGCGCAATGCGCCAAGTGCACGCCTTAATACAAATTTTGCCCACTTTTCAAGTTCGGTCCAAGGCTTTTGGGTCTTGGGCCTAAGTGTTCCCAAATGTAAAAATGCTTATACTTTGCCTTATTTCACCCTCATATCATTCAAGAAATTCCTAAACACTCGCTCAAACACTTAGCTAATATTTCATCCCATAAATTCAAGTCTCAAACATATCTGCATTTCAAGGTTCTCATTTAAGCTTCAAGTCTCCATCTCCAGTCTTCTTCAAGGATTCTCTAAAAGTCAAGGTATATGGGTTCCTTTCACCAATGATACCCAAGATCTCTTTTACCTAAAATTGCATGGGTTCAATTTAATTTACTCATGGGTATTGTCTATTATAAATTTCACTGCACACTATATTGGGGTTTCATGAAATTATGATTATCTTAACATGTTTTGAGCTATGAATCTAAGACCTATTGTGAGATTTAATGAAGATCTTTGATGTATGCTGCTTCAGCCTGTTTCTAAGTATCTATTAATAATTTTACATTGAATTTTCTAGTATGATTTCACTCTTAAATTTCATGTTTTTACACTAGCACTATACACTCACCAAGTGTTTGATAAAATGTTCGGATTATGATTTCTTGAGGAATTGAAGGTCTAATACATGTTTTATCAGCTGAATGACTATATGATGATGAAAGGAATGTATGGATATGATATTATCTTTATGTCATGGGGAAAATGACCAAGCCTCGCTCGGGAGGTTGTAGGCCTCAGTAACCATATTAAGGGGTTTGTACCTCGATTGCCTCTCTCAGGAGGTGGCAAGCCCATGCAACCATGTCAAGGGGTTTGTACCTTGATAACCATGTTGGGGGGTTTGTACCTCATCGACCATGTTGGGGGATTTGTACCTTATCAACCACATGAAGGGGTTTGTACCTCATGCATCTCTCCAAGAAGGTGGTAGGCCTTATATATTCACTAAAGTGGTCTCTCCTTATAGATGGATTATGTTCTATATAAGTATGGTTTTATTTCACGCATCATTCATACATGTCATATTGCTATATGCTTATTCACCTTATATATTCACTAAAGTGGTCTCTCCTTATACATGGATTATGTTCTATATAAGTATGGTTTTATTTCAAGCGTCATTCATACATGTCATATTGCTATATGCTTATTGACTGCCTATGTTATGCATTTTGATTATGGAGCTTATCACTTGTTGCATTGCTTCCTAAATACTTAGTACAATTAAACGTATTAACGCATATTCTATGCTTGCATAATGTCACCATGTAGGAACCGAAGCCCCGCTTGAGCATCCTTATCCGCGTGGCTAGTACTATTCCACTCAAGCTTGTTGGTGAGTCCTTCATTTTGTGGACATTGCTTGTTGTCTCATGATATGTTCTAAGACTGCCTTTATTTTATGTAAATGTTAACTTTAAGGGTGAGCCCGGTTGCTTGTCTTAGCCCCCGCTCTTATCTATGTAGTAGAGTTATTGTTGAACATGTCTTGTATGATTTTATAAGATTTTCCCCTCTCTTGACTCTTGTTGTTATGATATAAATGATGTCCCTTAGCCCCGGTTATCCCCATTTCTACTCTTTTGTTGCTATTTATTTGCTTCCGTGACCAAAAATATATAATGATATACTAAGAGGCTTGCTTGGGCTCCCCTTTGGGTTCCCCTTGCACCGTGTCACGTCTAGACCCTATGCTTGGGTCATGAGAAACTTGGTATCAAAGCACTAGGTTGTTAGATCCTCAGAGTCCAACATACCGCGTCGATTAGAGTCTTATTCATGGATGTGTTGTGCACCACAACTATCAGCAAGAGGCTATGAGACGCTTGGGAAATGTTTCCCTTCTTCTTACTCTAGGTCGTGCTATAGAAGTTGAGGTAAGGTTTTCCCCTTAATGATTTCCCTTTGCTATGCTCGATCAAACCTAACACAAGAGGGATAAGAGTCTGCACACCTAAGGAGCAACCAGCTAATGGAAAGCTTCGGGATGCTCTCACTTTGCTTGCACAAGTTGTGGCTAACCAAGCTAACCAAGGGGCCCAAGCCTCTCACGCTCCTATACCAGCATCTCGGGTGAGATATTTCATGAGGATAAATCCCCCGAAATTCCATGGGTCAAAGCTGAGTGAGGACCCTCAAGAGTTCATTGATGATGTCTACAAGATTTTGACTATCAAGGGTGTGAGGTCGGAGGATAAGGCGGAGTTGGCGGCCTACCAACTAAAAGGGGTAGCACCAATATGCTATAATCAATGTAAAGAGGAGAAGGGGGTGAATAATGTGGTACTTTGGAAGGAGTTCAAGGCGGCTTTCCTTAATTGATTCTTCCTTCTTGATCTTAAGGAAGACAAATTGGTGGAATTTATGAATTTGAGACAAAGGTCTATGAGTGTGAGGGAGTATGTCCTCAAGTTCAACCAACTTTCAAAATATGCTCCACACTTGGTGGCCGACTCAAGATCTAGTGTGAAAAAATTTATGATGGGTGTTCCTGACTTGGTGAGTGAGGAGTTCTTCTCCACCATGTTGATTAGTGACATGGTTTTATCCAATTTTATGACCTATGCCGAGCAAATGGAGGAGGAAAAGTTGAGGAAGAGGAGGAGTCATGAGGCCAAAAGGGCCCATTTTGATGGAAAGTTCCATAGTTGAAAGGGAGGTCGTTTCCATCAAGGCCAAGGGTCTTCATGCATTACAAAAGAGAGTTTCCAATGATTTTCCAAGGGCTCAAGGTGTTGGAGGTATGGTTCCTAATGGTGGGTGTCCGAAATGCAGTAGGGGTCATAGTGGCCTGTGCTTGAGGGATACTAATGCATGTTGTGGGTATGGAGAAGTTAAGCATAAGGTGATGTATTGCCCTCGAAATAACAACAAGGGTAAGGAGGTTCGTCCACAAGGTGCTAATATGGTTCCTTTGGGGAGAGGCGGCTGCCAATAGGGTACCCCAAGGCACAATCGGTTTTATGCTTTGCATGGGAGGCAAAGGATTGATGAGGTGCCCGATGCTGTTACTGGTATGTTGAAAATCTTGATTTTGATGTGTATGCATTAATTTTTCCAAGTGCCACTCTTCCTTTTGTCACCCCCTTTGTTGCCAAAAAGTTCCATGTTGAACCCGAATTATTGTGTAAGTCATATTAGGTGTCTACTCCTATTAGTGGCTTCTCGCAGATATTGACTGTATCCGACAACCAACGGGTGTTTTTCCAATGAACAGCGTGGGTGGCATCGTATCTATTGATGTTAGGAAGGTTTATAGAGATTGTCCAATTTGCATTTTGCATAGAATATTGCCTTGTGATCTTGGTGAGTTGGACATGGTTGATTTTGATGTCATTCTTGGGATAGATTGGTTACATGCACAGTATGCTTCTATTGATTGTAGAACCCGTAGGGTCAAATTTCAATTCTCAAATGAACCCATCCTTGAGTGATAGAATCATGATGTGGTGGTCAAGGGTAGGTTCATCTCTTGCATTAAAGCCCGTAAGTTGATCTCTAAGGGGTGTCTTTACCATCATGTGAGGGTTAGGGATGTGGAGTCCAAAGCCCTTCCCATAGGGTCGGTTTCGGTTATAAATGAGTTTCTTGATGTCTTTCCAAATGACCTTTTGGATGTTCCTCCCTAAAGGGAAATAGATTTTTCTATAGACCTTCTTCCCGATACTCAACCCATTTCTATTCCTTCTTATTGTATGGCCCCGACGGAGTTAAAGGAGTTGAAGGAGCAATTGAGGGATTTGTTGGAGAAGGGTTTCATTAGGCCTAGCCAATCACCTTGGGGGTGCTCTGGTGTTGTTTGTGAAGAAGAAGGACGGGTCTCTTAGAATGTGCATTGACTACCGATAACTTAATACGGTTACTATCAAAATAGGTATCCTTTTCCAAGTATTGATGACTTGTTTAACCAATTTCAAGGGGCTATCCATTTCTCTAAGATTGATCTTCGGTCCGGGTATCATCAAGTGAAGGTGAGGGAGTGTGATATTCCTAAGACAGCCTTTCGGACAAGGTATGGGCATTATGAGTTTGTTGTGATGTCATTTGGGGTTGACCAATACACCAGCTATCTTCATGGATCTTATGAATAGGATATTTAAACCCTACCTTGATTCATTTGTTATGGTATTCATTGATGTAATTTTGATCTATTCACATAATGAGTAGGAGAATATGGGTCATTTGAGGGTAGTGTTACAAATATGAAGGGAGGAGAAATTGTATACTAAATATGAAAAGTTTGAAAGAAGTTGCCTTCCTAAGTCATGTGGTGCCGGGGGATGACATAAAGATGGATCATAAGAAGACGGATGCGATTAGAAATTAGCATAGACCATTGACCCCGTCGGATATTCAGTGCTTCCTAGGCTTAGTGGGTTACTACCGGAGATTTGTTAATGGGTTCTCTTCTATTGCTTCTCCTATGACAAAATTGACTCAAAAGAAAGCTAAGTTTTTATCTAACGATGAGTGTGAAAAGATCTTCCAAACATTGAAACATAAGCTTGTGCCAGCTCCTATATTGTCACTATCAGAAGGGCTAGAGGGAGTTGTTGTGTATTGTGATGCTTCTAGGGTTGGTTTGGATTGTGTTCTAGTTCAAAGCGGTACGGTCATAGCCTATGCTTCTAGGCAACTCAAAGTGCATGGAAACAACTACCATACCCATCATCTTGAGTTAGCCGCCATGGTATTTGCATAAAGATATGGCGTCACTATTTGTATGGGGTGCATGTTGATGTGTTCACCGATCATAAGAGCCTCCAATATGTTTTCACTCAAAAAGATCTGAACTTGTGGCATCATATGAGTCTGCATTATCATCCCGATAAGGCTAATGTGGCGGCAGATGCTTTGAGTAGGGTGTCTAAGGGTAGCCTAGCTTGTGTTGATAGTGGTGATGAAGAGGTGGCTAGAGAGGTCCATCGATTGGCTAGGTTGGGAGTTAGGTTGGAGGAGGAGGATAATCACGGTGTTGATATTATTGATGGTTCTAAATCTTCATTGGTCGAGGAGGTGAAAGCTAAACAAGATCTTGACGCCACTTCATAGGAATTAAAGGAGTTGGTAAAAGATGGTAAGGTGGAGGTTTTCTCCCAAGGGGGAGATGGAACCTTAGGTACCAAGGTATGTTTATGTGCCTTGTGTTGATAGTTTGAAGGAAAAGATTCTAGATGAGGCTCATGGTTCTTTTTATTCGATTCACCTCGGCTCTACTAAGATGTACAGGGATTTGAGAGAGGTCTATTGGTGGGGAGGCATGAAGAGGGATATCGCCAAATTTATTTCCGGTTGCCATAGTTGTCAACAAGTCAAGGCCGAACATCAAATGCCGGGTGGCCTAACCCAAGACATAGAGTTTCCTATTTGGAAGTGGGAAGATATTAATATAGATTTTGTGGTTGGGTTGCCCAAGACTAGAAAGGGTTTTGATTCCATATGGGTTGTTGTTGATAGGATGACAAAATTGGCTCATTTCGTACCCGTTAAGACTACATATGGGGCTGAAGATTATGCTTGATTTTACATTCATGACTTGGTGAGGTTGCATGGGGTTCCTTTATCTATCATATCAGATCGTGGATCACAATTCACTTCATACTTTTGGAGGACTTTCGAAAGAGGACTTGGAATCAAGGTAAAGCTTAGTACTGTCTTTCACCCTCAAATGGATGGCCAAGCCGAAAGAACTATTCAAACCCTTGAGGATATGCTTAGGGCCTGTGTATTGGAGTTTAAGGGTAGTTGGGATGATCATCTTCCATTGATTGATTTTGCATATAACAATTTCTATCTTTCTAGTATCAGTATGGCTCTTTTTGAAGTCCTCGATGGTAGATATTGTAGATCACCAATTGGGTAGTTTGAGGTTCGTGAGGTGGCTTTGTTGGGAACAGATCTGGTCATGGAGGATCTTTAGATGGCTAGGATGATTAGGAAAAGGTCGAAGATGGCTCAAAGTCGCTAAAAGTCCTATGACAATGGAGGAGAAAGGATCTTAAGTTCAAGGTTGGTGATTGGGTTTATTTGAAGGTGTCATCCATGAAGGGTATGGCCTATTTTGGTAAGAAGGGAAATTTGAGCTGTAGATATGTGGGTCCTTATAGGGTGATGAGAAGGGTTGGTAATGTTGCCTACGAGTTGGATTTTCCTAGAGAGATGGAATTGGATTTTTGTAATTTTCATATATCTCAAAATCCATGCGTGATATCGAAAATCTAACCTCATATTCTTATTCAAGGGGTGAACTTGAGTGGAAAATGGTTCTAACCCTAATTTTAGAGAAAACGAATCAAAATTTCATTTTCCAAAAAATTGATTTCCAGAGAGGTTTTTGCGCCCCTGGCGCGACACGCCAAGGGTGCACCTCAGTATAAATTTTGCGTAGTTTTCAAGTTTGGTCCAAGGCTTTTGGGTCTTGGGCTTAAGTGTTCCCAAATGTGAAAATGCTTATACATATCCTTATTTCATCCTCATATCATTCGAGACATTCCTAAACACTCACTCAAACACATAGCCAATATTTCATCCCCTAAATTCAAGTCTCAAACTCATCCGGATTTCAAGCATCTCATTCAAGCTTCAAGTCTCCATCTTCAATCTTCTTCAACGATTCTCCAAAAGTCAACATATGTGGGCTTCTTTCATGGTTTCATTTCACCCATGATACCCAAGCTCTCTTTTACCAAAAATTGCATGGGCTCAAGTTGATTTACTCATGGGTCATGTCTAGTATGAACTTCACTGCACACTATGTTGGGGTTTCATGAAATTATGGTTGTTTTAGCATGTTTTGAGCTATGAATCTAAGACCTATTGTGAGATTTGATGAAGGGTTTTGATATATGTTTCTTGATGGTATTATCAAGTATCTATTGATGGTTTTACATTGAATTTTCTAGCATGATTTCACTCTTGAATTGCATGGTTTCACTCTAGCACTACACACCCACCAAGTGTTTGATAAATTGTTTGGGTTATGATTTCTTGAGGAATTGAAGGTCTAATGCATGTCTTACGAGTTGAATGACTATATGATGATGAAAATAATATATATATGATTTTATCTCTTTGTCATGGGGAAAATGACCAAGCCTCACTGGGGAGGTTACAGGCCCAGGTAATCGTGTTGAGGGGTTTGTACCTCGATCACCTTGCTCGGGAGGTGGCAGGCCCGTGAAACCAAGTCGAGGGGTTTGTACCTTGATAACCATGTTGGGGATTTATACCTCATCAACCACATGAAGGTGTTTGTACCTCATGCACCTATCCAAGGAGGTGGTAGGCCTTGGATATTCACTAAAGTAGTCTCTCCTTACATATGGATTATATTCTATATAAGCTTGGTTTTACTTCAAGAATTATTTATGCATGTCATATTGCTATAAGCTTATTCATTGCCTATGTTATGTATTTTGATTATGGATCTTATCTCTTGTTGCATTGCATCTTACATACTTAGTACATTCAAACGTACTAACACATACACTATGCCTACATAATGTTACCATGTAGGAACCGGAGCCCCGCTTGAGCATCCCCATCCACGTGGCTAGTACGATTCCACTCAAGCTTGTTGGTGAATCCTCCATTCCGGGGACGTTGCTTATTGTCTCATGCTATGTTCTAAGACTACTTTTTTTTTATGTAAATGTTGACTATGACGGTGAGCCTGGTTGCTTGTTTTGGCCCCCGCTCTTATCTATATAGTAAAGGTGTTGTTGGACATGTCTTGTATGATGTTATAAGATTTGACCCTCTCTTGACTCTTTTGTTGATATGATATGAATAATGTCCCTTAGCCCCGGTTATCTCTATTTCTACTCTTTTGTTGCTATTTCTTTGCTTCCGCGACCAAGGATATATAATGATGTGCTAAGAGGTTTGCTTGGGCTCCCTTTTGGGTTCCCCTTGCGCCGTGTCACGTCTAGGCCCTAGGCTTAGTTCATGACATTTAGGATCCACCTTAATACCATCCCCAACACCACATGACCTGGGAAGGTAACTTTTTTCAACCAAAATTCACACTTCTCATATTTAGCATACAATTTCTCTTCCCTCAATCTTTGCAACAGTACCCTCAAATGACCCATATGCTCCTCCTCATTACGAGAATAGATCAAAATATCATCAATAAATACCACAACAAACGACTCAAGGTAGGGTTTAAAGACCCTATACATTAGATCCATGAAGATAGCCGGTACATTGGTCAACCCAAATGACATCACGACAAACTCATAATGCCCATACCTTGTCAGGAAGGCCGTCTTAGGAATATTGCACTCCCTCACCTTCACTTGATGACACCCGGACCAAAGATCAATCTTAGAGAAGTGGCTAGCGCGTTGCAATTGGTCAAACAAATCATCAATCCTTGGAAGAGGATACGTACTCTTGACGGTGACCCTATTAAGTTGTTGGAAGTCAATACACATTCTATGAGACCCATTCTTCTTCTTCAGAAACCAACACCGGTGCACCCCAAGGTGATTGGCTAGGGCTAATAAAACCCTTCTCCAACAAATCCCTCAATTACTCCTGCAACTTCTTTAACTCTGTCAGGACCATACGGTAAGGGGGAATAGAAATGGTTGAGTATCGGGGAGGAGGTCTATACCAAAGTGTATTTCCCTTTCGGGAGGAACACCAGGAAGGTCATTTGGAAAGACATCAAGAAACTCATTTACAACTGGATACAACTCTATGGGAAGGACTTTGGACTCCATATCTCTAACTCTCACAAGATGATAAAGACACCCCTTAGAGATCAACTTACGAGCTTTTATGCAAGAGATGAATCTACCCTTGACTACCACATAATGACTCTCCCACTCAAGAATGGGTTCATTTGAAAATAGGAATTTGACCCTACGAGTTCTACAATCAATAGAGGCATAGTGTGCATGCAACCAATCCATCCCAAGAATAACGTCAAAATCAACCATGTCCAACTCAACAAGATGACAAGGCAATATTTTATGCAAGATGCAAATGGGATAATTTCTGTAGACCTTTCTAGCAACAATAGATGCACCAGTAAGAGTAGACACCTCATATAACTCACACAACAATTCGGGCTCAACATGGAACTTTTTAGCAACAAAGGGGGTAACAAAAGAAAGAGTGGTACCTAGATCAATCAATGGATACACATCAAAATCAAAGATTTTCAACATATCGGTAACAATGTTGAGCACCTCATCAATCCCTTGTCTCCCATGTAAAGCATAAAATCGATTGTGCCTTGGGGCACCATCTTGTCAACCACCTCTTCCCAAAGGAACCACATTTGTACCTTGTGGATGAACCTCCTTACGCATGTTGCGATATTTAGGCCAATCCAACATCTTATGCCCAACTTTCCCACAACCATAACACGCATTAGTGTCCCTGAAGCACGGGCAACTATGACCCTTATCACATTTCGAACACCCACCATTAGGAACCACACCTCCAACACCTTGGGCCCTTGGAAAGTCATTGGCAACCCTCTTTTGAAATACATGAGAAGACCCTTGGCCTTGATGGAATGGGCCACCCTTTCGACTTTGGAATTTTCCCTCAAAGCGGGTCCTCTTGGCCTCATCACCCCTTCTCTTCCTCAACTTTTCCTCCTCCATTTGTAAGGCATAGTCATTAAACGGGACAAGTCCATGTCACTAATCTACATGGCGGACCGGCACTCCTCACTCACTAAGTCGGAAACACCCATCAAAATTTTTTTCATCCTAGACCTTGAGTCAGCCACCAAGTGTGGATCATATTTTGAAAGTTGATTGAACTTGAGTGAATACTCCGTCACACCCATAGACCCTTGTCTCAAATTCATAACTTCCACCAATTTGGCATCCCTAAGCTCAAGGGGGAAGTACCGATTAACAAAAGTCATTTTGAACACCTCCGAAAATACCGTATTGTTGACCCCCTTCTCCTCTTTCCATTAATTATACCATATTTGTGCTACCCCTTTGAGTTGGTAGGCCGCCAACTCTGCCTTATCCTCCGACCTCAAACCCATGATAGCAAAAATTTTATAAACCTCATCAATGAATTCTTGAGGGTCCTCATTCACCTTTGACCCATGGAATTCCATGGGATTCATCCTCATGAAATCTCTCACTCGAGATGTCGGTATAGGAGCATGAGAGGCTTGGCCCCTTGGTTGGCTTGGTTAGCCACAACTTGTGCAAGCAAAGTGAGAGCATCCCGAAGCTCTCCATTAGTCGGTTGCTCCTCGGGTGTACGAACTCTTCTTCTCCTCGTGTTAGGCATGATCTAGCTATCATGATCCAAGCCTAGGGCCTAGATATGTCAAGAAAATGGGGAACCCTAAGGAACCCCAAACAAGCCTCTTAGAGTATCATACACACATCCCTGGTCGCAGAAACAAGATAAACAATAAGAGAGATATGCACAAGGGGAAATTAGGACTAGAGGGGAAAGCTTTCATACCATAACCATCAAGTAACAAAAGAGTCAAAGCTCATAGCATAGATACATAATATGTCCAACAACACCTCTACAACATAAATAGAGCAGGGGCCAAGACAAAGCAACTAGGATCACCCTCATAGTCAAAGTAAACAACAAAGAAAAGTGTCTCAACACATAATAAGTGAAACATAGACTAACGTCCCCGAAATGGACTCCTCACCAACTAGCTTGAGTGTACCGTACTAGCCACATGGAGGAAGAGGATGATCAACTTGTGCTCCGGTTCCTACATGGTGATATCATGTAGGCAAGAGTATGCGTTAGTACGTTTGAATGTACTAAGTATGTAGGATACAATGCAACAATTGATAATCATATAGGCAAGATGCAATATTATAAATAATAGATAGCATTATAACAATAAGAAATGAATGTATACTACTTTAAAGTAAAACATGCTTAGAAGAACATATTACAAGTGAAGAAGGTGACCATCATCATATACCAAGGCCTACTACCTCCTTGGTGAGGCAATTTAGGTATATACTAGTCAATGTGGTAGCACGGGCCTACCACTCTCCTTGCTAGGCGAATGAGGTATGTACCCTTCAATGTGGTAGTTCAGGCCTATTACTCCACGAACTACGCAATTTATCATCCTTCATCACCATAGATACTTTTCATCAAATGAACACATATTTACCCTTCTTTCATCATCATAGAGTCATTCATAATATGAGATATGCAATGGACCTTTAATTCCTTAATAAACCCTAACCAGATATTTTATCAAACATTTGGCAGGTGTGTGGTGCTAGGGTAAAACCATGCAATTCAAGAGTGGAATCATGCAAGAAAATCCATTGTAGAACCATCAATCAACACATTGCAACACCCTCAAGAAATATACAATAAAACCCTTTATCAAATCTTACAATAGATCTAAGACTTATAGCTCAAAACATAGCAAAACTGTCACAATTTAATATAGCTTTAACATAGTTCTTAGACAAGTTCATACTAGTAGATTCATTTGTAAAAACAACTTTAAATCATGCAAATTGAGTAAAAAGGAGACTAGGGCACCATGGGTTAAAGGACCCAATGGTTAAAACCCACATACCTTAGCTTTGGAGATACGCTTTGGTGAAGATTGAAAATGGAGGCTTGAAGCTTGAAGAAAATCCTTAGATCCGGAAGAGGTTCTGAGATTTGGATTTACGAGTGAAAAATATGGTTAAATGTTTTAGTAAGTATTGGGGAATGTTTAGGATGATATGAGGGTGAAATATGGATAAGTATAGGTAAATACACATTTGGGAACACTTACGTCCAAGACTTAAAAGTCTTGGACCGAGGCAAAAAAAAATAGTACCAAAAATAAGCACCTGCATGTCGCGGAAGCGGCGCACTTTGCTCACTGGAATTTGACATTTATTAATTTTGAATTTTGATACGGTTGCTCTAAAATCGGGATTTGACAATTTTTTCCCTAATTTTGACCCCCTAAACAGGAAAATGGAGTCGGATTTTCTATATCACAGACGGATTTTGAGATATATGAAAATTACATTTTCGGATACCTTCGAGGCACATTTTCTGGCACTTTTGGGATCGTTCAATATCTCCCCCTTGGGAACATTCATCCCCGAATGTAAAGAAATGCACATGACAAGAGTGATCATAAACAAATCATCCCCAATGAGAATGCAACATTACATTTAAAACACTATTTTCAAAATCTCAACATAAGTGTAAAATCATCATAAATTTGTCAACTTAAACATGAATGCATATGAATGACAAGGGGCTGAAGTATAAGACTTGAAATCCTATAGGGGACTTAGAATTAGCACCTTAGGCTTTAGTGGAGTGGTAAAGATGAGGATACCACTTTTTCATATCTGCGTCGGCCTCCCATGTAGCACCTTCGACTTGTTGGTTCCTCCAAAAGACCTTAATGGATGCCACCTCCTTGTTCCTAAATCTCTTTACTTACCAATCCAAAATCTAAACCGGAACCTCCTCATAAGTAAAGTTATCCTCAACAACCCCCACAACATCAAGAGGCACAATACCATTAGGATCATCCACACATTTCCTCAACATAGAGACATGGAACACCAGATGAACCAAATCCACTTTACTAGGAAACTTCAACTCATAAACTACCTTGCCAACCCTCTTTATCACCTAATAAGGACCAACATACCTTAGACTCAACTTCTCCTTTTAACCAAGGTGAACTACACCTTTCATTGGAGAGACTTTCAAATAAACACAATCACCCACTTTGAATTCAAGGTCTCTTCTTCTCACATCGGCATAGGATTTTTGACAACTTTGGGTTGTTTTCAACCTTTCCCTAATCATCCTAACCTTTTCAAGAGCCTCCATAACCAGATCCGATCCTAATAAAGTCACCTATCCAACCTCAAACCACCCAACCGGTGATCTACACCACCTACCATAAAGGACCTCAAAAGGAGCCATATCGATGCTAGAATGATATGTATTATTGTAGGCGAATTCAATCAATGGAAGATGGCCATACCAATTACCCTTAAGCTCCATGACACAAGCCCTAACCATATCCTCAAGGGTTTGGATGGTCCTCTCGGCATGGCTATCAGTTTGAGGGTGAAAGGCCGTAGAAATCTTCATTATAGTACCAAGACCCCTATGGAAAGATCTCCAAAAATATGAAGTAATTATTGTGCACCACAATCCGATATGATGGATAAAGGAACTCCATGCATCCTCACTAACTCATGGATGCATAACCTTGCATAATCTTCAGCCCCATATGTGGTCTTAACTGGTAGAAAGTGAGCCAATTTTGTCATCTTATCAACCAAAACTCAAATAGAGTCAAAACCTTTCCTAGTCTTGGGCAACCCAACCACAAAGTCCATATTGATCACCTCACACTTCCAAGTAGGAATCTCTATGTATTGGGTTAGGCTACACGACCTTTGATGTTCGGCTTTGACATGTTGATAACTATGGCAACCAAAAACAAATTTGGCAATATCCCTCTTCATGCCTCCCCCCAATACACATCCCTCAAGTCTCTATACATTTTGGTGGAACCTTGATGGATAGAATAAGAAGAATTATGGGCCTTATCAAGGATTTTCTCATTCAAACCATCAACCCAATGTACACATAACCTACCTTGGTATCTAAGTGCATCATCTCCCCCTTGGGCAAAAACCTCCACATTGCCCTCTTTCACCAAGGCCTTCAATTCAAGCAAAGAAGAGTCAAGATCTTGTTTTGCTATCACCTCATCAACCAAGGAAGACTTAGAACCATCAACAACAGCAGCATCATTACCCACTTCTTCCAACCTGACCCCCAATCTAGCTAATCGCTGCACCTCCCTAGCCATCTCCTTATCACCACCATCAACATGAGCTAGGCTACCCATAGACACCCTACTCAAAGCATCCGTCACAATACTTGCCTTACTGGGATAGTAATGCACACTCATATCATAGTCCTTAAGAAGTTCTAGCCACCTTCTTTGCCTCAAGTTGAGATCTTTTTGAGTGAAAACATATTGGAGGCT
>JAABOM020029070.1:0-10257 GCA_011800125.2 Solanum clarkiae
TCAAAGACCGCATTAACAGCATCACTTGACTTGGAGCCTGTAGCCGAACTTGCTCCACCTGCTTCTGGTTTTCCCTTTAGGGCCTTGTGTAAACCTGATTGAATCAATATATCCCTGACTTGAACTTGCCACAAGCCAAAATTGATTCTTCCATTAAATTTCTCAATGTCAAACTTGATACTTTCCATTGTAACCATATCGCTGACCAATCTCCGAGAATGGAAACCACTTGCTTAGAACCTTGTAGCTCGTGAACAGCATGCCAGGTAAGTTCCCAGGAAAGAGAGGTGGGTCCGGCGTGACCACTTAAATACCAAGCCTTTCCTAGACAGAGCTTACCCAGACATGTACCTCCATACTACAAGACTTAGATTCACCACAAGCCTTGATACTCCAATTGCACCAACTTCCCCTCCTACAAACCTCTTGAACCAGAAAATTTTTTCTGATGTGCAAGGTCAACCAAAGTTGCGACCACAGAGCATACTAAGATTCTCTCCTCAAGCTAACTGACCAGAAAATCTTTTCTGATGTGGAAGATTAGCCAAAGCTGCGACCACAGAGCATACTAAGATTCTCCCCTCAAGTTAGGCGACCTCGCTCTGATACCACTCTTGTTAGGAAAAAATAAAACTCTTTTTCCCTAAACCCCGAGATCTTCGCCCCTTTTGTAAAGAGAGAAAAAATTAAGAAATAAAACAACACAGGAATTTAACGTGGAAACCCAAAACCGGAAAAAAACCATAACCGTTGTCAAAAGACAACAACGGACCACTATGTGAAAAATTTTTACAATCACATAAAACCTCAATACATTCTCCTAACGAACAATGTTAGAAATGTATTTGGTTGGTACATTAGAAAACATAACTTAAGCTTCCTTATATAGGCAAGCCTCCAAGCTACTCTTCTATAATTTTCCGATGTGGTACAATGGCCCTTTTCATTTTTAAGCAAAATCCCAACAGGCTGTTTATCATTTTTTACAGTTGCAGCATAGTTCGAAAATTAATGTATTTGGTACGAATAGAATTGTTTTTCATGAAAAATATTTTTTCTAGAAAATAATTAATTTTCTTGTTTATGTTTTACATACTAATAATCGAGTGAGATATGAAAATATAATCTTGGGGAAAAATCACATGAAATGAAGGTGAATTTTGATTGTGTTTGGATCAATTTTCTCTTCCTAAGTTTTTTATGTCAATTGTATAGGGTCCTTAAAACTTCCCTATAAAACATTTTTATAACAACATTCACTTCAAGAAAAATATTTATTTAAGACCAACACTTAGGGAAGAGTTAATAATATTGTCTCTAAAAGTAATGAGATTTTATTTTGATCCTTAATCCTACATCTTATTGTGAAGATATTAAATCTAGTCTCTACAAAAATTAACAGCTGGTCAAAAAGTATAATTTTGGAGATGTTGATGGATCAAAAAAGTGGCAATATGTATATATTTAAAAAACATTCTACTTTCTTTAAAACTTAGCGCCAAAACCAAAATCCTATAACGAAAACCAAAAACTCTTTGCTCTCAGAATAATCCGAGCTAGCAGCGATCTATTGCAGGATCCATGCTTTCTCAAAATAGAGAAAGAACAGGTCTGCATAGAAGAACCCTCGAAGCACAAGTCATATTCGAAACTGATTAGGTACGCAGCTTCACTTTCAAGCAGCAATCAAAGCTCCACCTTTGTTTTAGTCGAAACTTAGGTACACCTTAACTTTCATGAGTTATTCTTCTTTTCTTCTGTAGTTTTGGTTTTCTGCTTGTTTTCTGTGATCATGAGTAATAACTCTGTTTTCTCAACAGAGAAAGCACAAGTCTTCCTGTAGAGATCAAAATTCCTCCTCTTTTCTATCTTAGTCGAAACTCAGGTATGCCTTCACTTTCACGAGTTAATCTTCTATTCTTGATTATTGTTGTAGTTAATTTCGTAATTTGTGAAGTAGAGCAACTCCTGATTGTTGTTGTTGTGATTTATTTTCATGATTTGTTGGATCAGTGTATAGCTTTTGGAACTCATTCTTGTTTCACTGAACACCTGTTGCTGCACGTTATTGTTGTTGTAGTAACAAATAGCAACAACAACATTATTGTACTCTTCTTCCTCATTGTCATCATTATCATAAAATAAGGTGGTGGTCATTGTTGTAGTACTGTTGATTGTTGTTGTAAAAACTATCACTACTGTAGAATAGCTATTGCTGGTGGTTGTTGTAGTTTTAAACACTAAAATTGCTAAAACCATGATAGAACTGTTGCTGCTGGTTGTTGTTATCGTTACTGCTGGGATAATCGGTGGGATCACTGTAGAATTAGTTGTTATTTGAGGTGGTGCTGGTGGTTTCAATAGTGTACTTGGTTGAGAACTCGTTCAGTTGTTATTGTCATTGTTGAAATTATTTTCATTTCTGTTGTCCTTAGCAACAGTCACATAATTAAGAAACAGGGTTGTAGTTTTCTAGGAGGTACTTGCACAAGACTCGTGAGTTGATCCAGGAAAGCACTTTTTATTAATCTCTCTTTCACAGAAAACTCTGATTATTCACATTATTAAAAAAAACTTGGCTGCCCTCTCAAATTTTTCATATATGTTGTCTATCATGTCATCTTAATCTAAAGAATTGAATCATATTTTGATAAATCAAATTAATACGAACTGATGAAACCCACATTCAAAATCAGTTCTTTCTGATGAAAAAGCTGAACTCTTGCCCAAGTTGCCTCGATTAGCTTAGTTGATTTCTAGTACTAAAAATGATGGTGTAAAGATGGAAAGGCTGCTTCAGACAGTGTACCATCCGAGGAACTATTGTCACACCCCGAGAGGGTACCTTTGGCATGACCGGCACTCAAAAACTATTTTACCAGTCCCCAAGTAAATCACTTGGCCTCATCACATCATTCAATCAACATTTAATACATTGGCAGAAGACTAAAGAAGATAATCGGTGGACAACGTCAATATATAAAAGGTCAAGTCAAATTAATAAGATTAGTATGAAAGAAACTAACCCAGAATAATATCCAAATCAAAGCCAATCACAACCCAACAATCTAGTCTACTCTATCGAATTTGTCTAGATGGTAAAATGACAGGTCATGGCTACCTCAATCAAAGGAAATAAGATACTAGACTCAAGCTAGATGACAGTGTAAATGTGCATCTTTCGGAAGCAGGGAAGGACTCACCGAATTAACTGACTATAATAGATCCTCAATGGTGCACCTATTGATGAGCTCTAGTACCTATCTCTGCATCATTAAATGATGAAGTCCAAATGGATGTCAGTATGTGGAATGTACGAGTATGTAAAATGACTGAATAAAACAGATATAGGTAGAACAATAATGAAAACAAAAATACTCAATCCAAATGTCAAATGTCTATCAAAAGCAAGAAAAAAGAGTAGACAATGATCAATCAGTACAAATCTAAACTAGTCCGAATCCAATCCAATCTAATAATTTCAGAGTTCTATCAGTATAGAACCTATTTAGGAGTTTCTCTTATCCGACAACAATTACTTATGCTGTAGTGCTCATACAACAATCTTGTTGATGTTCACAAACCCCTTCAGTACTTTCCAGGGTAAAGAACGAATCAATCCAAAATGGATCCAATCAATCGAGACCTCTATTGTTTCAAGGACCTATCAAGAAGAACATTTGACTTAACAGTTTCAATCCTCTCCTACGTTTGGCGACGTAATTATTGAGTTCGAGTTGGATATACTCTTACTCAAAATTTGATGCTCGATACTCCTCCCGAAAGTCAATGCTCATGAGACCATCTATTCCAATCAACAAAATAGTGAGTCTCTTAATGGACTCTTTCAGCTCATTAGTACTATCTAACCAATCTTTCAAGAATTCAACAGATTAATCCCATCAACCTCTCAAGAGTAAATTAGACAATTGCATAGGAGGACATCCAATTTAGACCAATCTCTAGAGTTCAAATTTTAAGGCTTACGGGATTATCAAGTTCTACCACCCTAACATTATGCACACATCACAATCATGATCAATCATCCTCAAATCAATGCTCTAGACTCAATTCATAAGTTCATTCATGCAATTTTTTATGAAGTAATATGTAGGGTTTGTGAAATAACTCAAATAAAAATATTTATTCAATAAATCAAGTTTATGATGATCATTAATGTATGAAAATACATAGGATTAATATGTGATTTACAAGAAAATATTCAAGAGTTCATGCATATAGACTCAATACCTTAACCTTTCAATCAAGGGGCACATGGAAGAACAATTTCATGCTTTAGGTTAGCCTTACATATATGGGATGAAGTTTGACAATTAATTTGCACAGGTCTGGCTTCAATCGTTCGAAGTCTTATCTTTTCTTCTCCTCTTCTTAGCTCTAGTCTTTTGTTAATATGCATAGAAGGCTTAGAAATGGATTTTAAAACCCTTTTACGCTTTGAACAACCTATATTTGTCATGAGCTAAGTTTAGGAGGGGTAGAGGAAATGTACAGAATGCCCCTAAAAAAACTAAAAATTGTCACTCCGGAAAATCAAGTCCGCACTGCGGACTTGGGCACTACACGGGCAATTTTTGTTTGAAATTTTTTTTATAAAGTTTCTAATCCCATAGAAAATATTGAAATCACCATTAACTCCAAATCCACGACAAGTCCACGATGCGGACATGTTGCCTACTTTTTTTGAAATTGCATTTTTGCTTTGAAAAATCATCTTTTGATCTGTTTGCTCTAAGAATCAACCAAGACTATTTTTTCATATAATTTTTTGTGTTGATCGCATTTTTGGCCTCGGATTTGCCAAAAACGTTTTGGAAGACGCATTATGCGAGCACCTCTCATCTAGGTATATTTTGGTAATTTTATCGGGTGTAACATTATGTCCTCCTTGGGATCATTTATCCTCGAATAAAGAGTAAATATGGACCTAAGGCACGAGTAATAATCAAGACTCTTCTCAAGAGTCAATCAACCAATCAAACTCTCTAGGCAATCAGCAATCAACAATCAACTCAAGGATAAACGAGGATAGACAAATTGATTCAAATCAAGAGTAAGGACATTACCTTCAACATTCTCATCATCCAAGACGAATATATGCGGGTATTTAGATTTCATATCTTCCCCATCTTCCCATGTGGTATCCTCAACAAATTGATTCCTCTACAAGTCTTTAACTGAAGTTATCTTTGTGGTCCTCAATTTGCGAATCTAATGATTCAAGATTTGGACCGGAACCTCTTCATAGGAAAAGCTATATTTGGCTCCAATACTATCAACAAGAACTAACAATGAGTGATCTCCCAAGCATTTCTCCAACGTCAAGATGTGAAAAAGTAGATGAATCATGACTAGCTTAAAAGGCAACTCTAACTCATAAAATACATTCCCAATACTCTTCACAATCTGGCAGGGGCCAATATAATGAGGAGTTAGCTTTCATTTTTTCCAAAATCTAATGACACCTGCTGATGGTCATGCTCCAATAAGAAAGTAGTCACTATCAGTAATTAATCTAAACAAGGTTAGGATTGAATCCACAGGGAATACAGGGCTTGACTACGAGAATTCACCATTAATCATTTCTAATATCTATAACTACAATCTCTAGATGTGGGGATGTGACACCCCGTAACTTTATTCTCTTGTATATCCATGTTTCAAGATTCATTTGGTAAGGTTGGGGTGTACTAGATTCTTGGAAGACTCCTAATACCTAAACGAATTCAAGACTTTTCTCCAAGTTGAGTTTTGGGTGTTGTTTCATACAAAGGTCAACTGTAAACTAGCATAACTCTTCGTATATTTGGAATTAGGTGACCCATGACATGTCAAATGAAATCCCTCTCAGTTAGATTTGCAACAAACTTTGTATCACCTCATTCCGACGTCGGATGAAGGAGTTATGACCATTTTCGTGAGACCATCCCGTGCAATGAAGCCCCACGGGCACTCGTACGGGCAATATGGTCTTGTACGGATTGTGTGAAGGGGTACGGATCATGTCACCTATGTGTGTGGTGGCCAACAACATTTTATTGTATAAGTGAGGTGGGACTGACTAGTTCACGATCCGTGTAACACTACACGGCCCATGAAAGTAGCTGTCAAAGTGACGAGATGTCAATTTTTCTAAGTTCCCCAACTTCCATTTTTTTCACTAAGGCACTTCACATGGGCACACCACATGAATCATGGAGTGGCACACAGCCAGTCAAGTTTCCAGTGAGATGACACTTTGCTATTTTTCCATCCGTTCACTAATGGTATTTTCATAAATGCTAATTATCCTAAAGACCCTTCTTGACTTTTTAGGCTATTTTAACCTTCCTAGAAGACCTAAACTCTGATCTCAAGGACCCAATTTCATTACTCTCATCTCAATCACATTATCGTATCCTCTCAAGATTCTCTGTCAAGCTCCAATTCAATTTCAAGGAAACCTAAGAACAAGACTGGATTCCAAGATCATTTCCAAGCCTACATTCTTCCCAATCTCAATTCCAAGCAACTCTAGACCTAAGGTATGTGGTGTTGAACCATTGGGTCCTTCCACCCCTGGTGTCTAAACCCTATTTCAATTAATATTTCATGATTTAAAGTTGATTTTACAAATGGGTTTGCTAGTATGAACATGTCTTTAAACTATGTTAAAGCTATGTAAAGTTGTGACTGTTTCGCCATGTTTTGAGCTATAAATCTTGGATCTATTGTAAGACTTGATGAGGGATTTTGATGTATATTGATTGAGGGTGTTGCAAGGTATTGATCAATAGTTTTACAATGGATTTACTTGCATAATTTTATCTCTAAATTGTATGGTCTTACACTACCATTTCACACCCGCCAAGTGTTTGATAAAAAGTCCAGCTATAGTTTCTTAAGGAATTGAAGGTCCAATGCATGTCTTATGAGATGAATGATATTATGATGATTATATGATGAAATGATGATTGAAATGGTTTGATGAGCTAGTTCTATGAAATGCTTAATCCAAAAAGGGACGGGGTCCCGTAAGGAAGGTCAGTTGATCCGAAGAGGGACAGGCTCCCGTAAGGAAGGCTACTTAATCAGAAAAGGGATAGGCTCCGATAAGGAAGGTCACTTAATTAAAGAAGAGAATATGGTATGTTGGTTGAGGCTTCTTTACGCATTTATATTACGATCTATGTAATATGAACGATTTGCAAAGCATGACTTACTTAAAAGTTGGTTATACATGCCATATTGTCATTATGCTACCTATTGGTTATTATTATGTATTTTAATTATGATGCCTATCTCTTGTTACATTGCATCCCACATGCTTAGTACATTCAAATGTACTAATGCATACTTTTGCCTACATGATATCACCATGTAGGAACCGGAGTCCCTCTAGAGCATCCTTCTCCACGTGGCTAGTACGACTTCGCTCACTCTTATTGGTGAGTCCTCTATTCTGAGGACGTTACTTATGATCTCTCTCTATGTATTAAGACTTTCTCTCTTTTATTGATGTTTTGACTATGAGGGTGAGCGTGGTTGCTTTGTCTTGGCCCCCGCTCTTATCTTTATGTAATAGAGGTGTTGTTGGACATATGGTGTATCTATGTTATGAGTCTTGACTCTATTGACTCTTGTTTATTATGATATGAACGATGTTCCCTTAGTCCCAATTTACCCTTGTTTAAGCTTATCATTTAATGTCATTTTAATTGATTCCTTGACCAAGGATGTGTAATGATATGCTATAAGGCTTGTTTGGGGTTCCTTTGGGTTCCCCATTTGCCGGCCACATCTAGGCCTTAGGCTTGGGTCGTGACAAAGATGGTATTAGAGCACTAGGTTGATAGATCCTCGAAGTCCAACATACCACATCGATTAGAGTCTTATTCATGGTTGTGTTGTGCACCACAACTATGAGTAGGAGGCTTTGAGACGTTTTAGGAAATTTTTTCCTTCTTCATGTTCTAAGTCGTTCCATAGTGTTGGAGTAAGTTTTTCCCCCTAACGATTGCTATTTGCTATGATAAATCATGCCAAACACAAGGGGAAGACAAGCCCGCACTCCTGAGGAGCAATCAGAACATGGGGAGCTTCAAGATGCTCTCACCTTGCTTGCACAAGTTGTGGCTAATCATGCCAGTCAAGGTACCCAAGTCCCTCATGCTCCTACACGGGCTTCACAGGTGAGAGAATTCATAAGAATAAATCCCCTCAAAATTCTATGGGTCAAAGGTTGATGAGGACCCTCAAGAGTTCATTGATGAGGTCTACAAGATATTGGCTATTACGGGTGTGAGGCCCGAAGCAAACGCAGAGTTGGTGGCCTACCAACTCAAAGGAGTAGCACAAATATGGTACAACCAATGGAAGGACTAGAAGGGAGGTTGATACATGGTGCTTTAGGAAGAGTTCAAAGTGGCTTTCCTTAATCAGTTTTCCCTCTTGATCTTAGAGAAGCTAAATTGGTGGAATTCCAGAATTTGAGACAAAGGTCAATGAGTGTGAGGGAGTATTCCCTCAAGTTCAACCAACTTTAAAAGTTTTCATCTTACTTGGTTGCCGACCCAAGATCTAGAATGAACAAGTTTGTGATGGAGGTGTCCGACTTAGTGAGTAAAGAATGCCAGTCTTCTATATTGATTAGTGACATGGACTTGTCCCGTTCGATGACCTATGACGAACAAATGGAAAAGGAGAAGTTGAGGAGAAGGAGGAGTAGAGAGGCCAAGAGGGCTCGTATTGATGATAAATTTCAAGGTTCTAAGAATGGCTAGTTCCATCAAGGCCAAGGGTCTTCCAATGCTCTTAACAGAAGGATTGCTAATGATAACCCAAGATTCCAAGGTGATAATAATGGAGGGCCTAAGCCTAAGTACCCTATGTGTAGAAAAAACCATGGTGGCCCATGTTGGAGGAACTCTAGTGCTTGCTTTGGATGTGGTAAAATGGGTCACTGGGTCATTAATTGTCCCCATGCTCAAACCGAAGTTAGATATGATCTTCCTCAAGGCCTAGGGGATGCTCCTAAGCAAAATAGGTTTTATTCTCTTCAAAGAAGGCAAGGAAGGGATGAGGTGCCCAATGATGCTACCGGTAAGTTAGAAATTTTCCTAGATTTTGTTATGCATGCTTTGATGGTTCCGGGAGTTGGTATTTCTTTCATTATTCCTTTGTTACTAGTAAGATTTGGTTATGGTACCATGTGGGTTAGGTTTGTTTAAGGTTGATAATTGAGTTGAGTATTGTGAGTCCTTATAGAGTGTAGAGGAAGGTTGGTAAGGTTGCATAAGTTTGGGAATGGCCTATGGGTAGGAGTATGGTTTGTCCTGTTTGACATGCTTCTATGTGGATAGGATGTGTTGGTGACTCTAGTGTTATAGAACTCTTTGAGATTGTAGGTGATGTGGAGAATAAGTTGTCTTAGGAGAAGGTCCCGGTGGAGGTATTGGACGAAAGGGTGGAAAAGTTGATTAATGAGGATGTGGTGTTCGTCAAGGACGCTTTGGAAGAGTTGTCTATTCACATGTGTTTCTCGGGGAGCCGGTGCGGGCATGGAGAAGCAATATCCTTATCCCTTTCATTTTATTCAAGCTTATGATGACATGTCAAGCCCTTTTATGATTCCAAGTCTCAAGTATTGGCCCTTAAGTCATTGCATGCATTCATGTTCATATTAATAAGATTATAAAAATTTTGATGTACATGTTGAAATTTCCTTGGAAATCATGTTTATGTGCATTGTTGCATTCATGTTTTAGCAAAAATGTTCATGACTATTTTCCTTGTGTACGTTACTTTGACATTCGATGACAAATGTTCCCAAGGGGAAGATATTGTGACACCCTATAGCTTTATACTCTTGTAAATCCATGTATCAAGCATCATTTGGTGAGGTTGGGGGTGTATTAGATTCATGGGAGGCTCCTAGTACCTAAACGAGTTCAAGACTTTCCTCCAAGTTGAGTTTTGGGTGTTGTTTCATACAAGAGTAAATTTTAAACTAGCATAACTTTTGGAATATTTTGAACTGGGTGGGCCACGACATGTCAAATGAAATCCCTCTAAGTTAGCTTTGCAAAAAACTTTGTTTCACCTCATTCTGACATCGGATGAAGGAGTTATGACCGTTTTCGTGAGACCCTCCCGTGCAGTGAAGCCCCACGGGCACTCATTTGAGCTATAAATCTTGGATCTATTGTAAGACTTGATGAGGGATTTTGATGTATATTGATTGAGGGTGTTGCAAGG